>CAUOFW020004280.1:1130461-1323222 GCA_963454935.2 Ilex paraguariensis | reverse complement strand
GCTCTTTCCCACCAATATTACCTTTTGGTATATTATAAACCAAGAAACACCCACACATGACACATGCTATGAATAATCCCCTTCACACACTACTGAAGGCATAAAGAGGTCAACTAGATGACAAAATGAAGAACAAACATATTTATGTATCTGTGACAAACAAGCTGGTATTTTCCTCCAAGTAAACAGTAAAAACAAGCTGCATGACCAGTGACAGAAATCATCATAAATAAACAAGACTCAAATCAATGGCTAAGCAAGAAGCAGCACAAAAGCATTTAAGAGCCTCAAACATAAAGGGAGATTGAGAGAGGTTTATTCTCTGAAAGTCCCCCTAAAAGGTACTTCATGCAAAAGCTGCCACCTAAGGAACTTTCCCCTTCTAACTATCATTCCACATATAGGGGATCTGTGCTCAGACGAAGCTACTTGTATAAAAGTAACCAGCAAACTTCCCACACCTACGTGCATTCAAAATAAAATGTCNGCTCTGGGTACATAGACTGGGCAATGTTCGTGGATCCCTCCAATAAATATTTTTCCAAAATTTTCCTCAATCACCGAACATTTATGGCAAAAAAAGACCTACTTCTACAACCACTTGAATGTATATCTATCAAAAATAAAAAGGTGTACTAAAAATATCTGGATTGTTGTTGCGCAAACTAGAACCGTGTAACTCGGGGAATTTAGCAATCAAAATTTATAGCTCAAAATCCTTCCAGGCCATACTAATAGAATTAACCAAAACCAGCTACTATGAAGTGCTAAAAACATTTCTAACTTGCCATAAAAAGCACCATCCAATTCATTCAGAGTATGGAAANAAAAAAAAAAAAAAAAAAAAAGAAAAAAAAAAGAATGAGAAAATCAATTAGACTCAATTTGACAGTCCATTCTTAAAATAAAAAGAGGTCCACACCTCTCTCTATGTAAAAGTAATTCACCCACGAGTAACATAATTCATGATTGAGAATGAAATTTGGTAGTTTGGGCAGGAAGCATGCAATCACTGAGTTAAAAAAATTGCAGCCAAAATAAGGTACATGATTTTGCCAAGAGATAATCCAGTTAAGCTCAAAAAGGGAAAAAAAGAAAAACGATAACACGAGTACGTTATCCATTTTAAAAGCTACTCTTCAATGATCACCTAGACTGCTTGCTCTTCAATGGGCATATATAAACTTCCAGGACTCCTCAAGACCTGCTGATTTTCACAGAACTCAAAACTTATTTTGGTTGCGATAATAACACATTAGATTATTTTGCCTGGGACACGTATCAATTGTGTCACACAAACCATAGTTATCAAGTCAAAAAACTAAAAATTAAATTTCCTAACACCAAGCTATGCACCCTCCATGAATTCATTACATTAAGGCAACTTCTTATCCCATTTAGTGTCAAATGTAACATCATTGAATTGTCCTCCCCACCATGTTGGGTTACTGACTCAAAATCTAACCTGCTATGGATAATATTTCTGCTGCCAAGCCTGACTGTTCATAACACACCTATTAACAAAATTCATAGCCATATGCACACCGATTTATTTTCAAATTTCGCTCTGAACTACAACTTACAGTGTTCATAAAAATTCCTCTCATCAACAAATATGAGGGTCTGCTTATCCACAACACCCTACTAAGATTGCACAAGCACATCACCCAATCTAAGTAGCACACCCAGTTACTTCTATGCCCAAGTTACCAGAGTATAATCAAGAGGAACATCACCCCAAATCCTATCACTACATGTCATTAACCAGCCACAAACTACAAATACATTATTCAGACAGGTGAAATATTGAAAACCCACTTACCCAATTGATCTTTCCATCAATCGGCCCGCTTGTAAGACACATGTTTCCTTGCAGCTCTCGCATTCTCATACTCAAATTTCAACACGCTCGGTATGTGTGAAGTATCCTTAACGTAAAACCACCTCCCAAATGCGCTCTCTTCGATTGCCGGAAAATAGCTACTGAGCAAAGAATTGACCAACCAAAACCACCCAGCCCCAAGAAAAACCCCAAGGGAAGCCCCAGCAAAGACTTGTGCGAGAGTGTGGTACCCTAAATAAACCCTAGAGTACATAGTCAGGATTGCCAAAGGCCAAATCACAAGACCCACGACCCACATTTGCTTTCTAAAGATTTTCCCATATTTCTTGTAGGTCACAAGGGTTAAATATATGGCGAAAAAGAACATGTATTGAGAATGGCTGGAAGGCCACCCGTGTGAATCGCATATTTCAAGTAGTACACAAGTTTCTGGGCGTGCTTGTTTGACCGAGGTTTTGATGAATTCGTTGATGAATTGGGAAATGACGAGGCCGAGAGCGAAGAATATCCCTTGGAGCTCTCGGCGAAAAATGAAGTGAGAGACAAACCCACCAAGACTGATGAATACGGGGACTAAAGAAACCCATGCCAAGAAATGACCTAATTGGTCACCCTTCTGGTAGCGGACGTGGGTCAGAGTCACAGATTTCAGAGGAGGGTTTGACATGGTGTTTACAGAGAAGAGATATATGTATCTATAGAGAGAGAGAGAGAGAGAGAGAGAGATGCAACATCATTTTTACTTCATACACTGGTGATATTGATATTGAAGTTATGCAACATCATTTTCCAATGCACAGACGGACAAAAGTTCTCATCAACACCTTGTTCTGCATGCCACCCTATACTTTCAATCTTTTGCACACAAGACAAATGAAAATGTTACACATTGAGTTGCTCTTTCCCACCAATATTACCTTTTGGTATATTATAAACCAAGAAACACCCACACATGACACATGCTATGAATAATCCCCTTCACACACTACTGAAGGCATAAAGAGGTGAAGGCATAAAGAGGTCAACTAGATGACAAAATGAAGAACAAACATATTTATGTATCTGTGGNTTTATCTGGTTTATGAAGAAAAAGAAATCACTGGATAGAGAGAGAGAGAGAGGGGATCGGAGTTGAAACAAGATCTTCAGAGATTTAAGGAAATGCAAGATCGTATATTTTGGAGGAATTCAGAAAATTGTTGGCTTTTGTGTTCTCTCTCTCTCTCCACTGGGAAACCGTTGAAGCGCTCAAAATACACGGGAAAGGTTGAGGAAGGGGCTCCATTAAGTGTGAAACGCGTGTGGTCAGGTCGGCACTTAGGACCCGTTTGTCCATGGATAGTACCATATTCTCAATTATGGGTCCTGGTTTGCTCTCCTCTGCCCGTTTACACCTCTCACGGGCTGTTTGGTACGACGGAAGTAGAATGGATGGAAGAAAGGAAGGAAGGATGGAATGAGTGAAAAAAAGGAAAATTAGGATAAATATTATTGTTAGTTCATGAATTTTATATTTAGTTTTAATTTAGTCTCTGAACTTTCNAGATTTAAGGAAATGCAAGATCGTATATTTTGGAGGAATTCAGAAAATTGTTGGCTTCTGTGTTCTCTCTCTCTCTCCACTGGGAAACCGTTGAAGCGCTCAAAAAACACGGGAAAGGTTGAGGAAGGGGCTCCATTAAGTGTGAAACGCGTGTGATCAGGTCGGCACTTAGGACCCGTTTGTCCATGGATAGTACCATATTCTCAATTATGGGTCCTGGTTTGCTCTCCTCTGCCCGTTTACACCTCTCACGGGCTGTTTGGTACGACGGAAGTAGAATGGATGGAAGAAAGGAAGGAAGGATGGAATGAGTGAAAAACAGGAAAATTAGGATAAATATTATTGTTAGTTCATGAATTTTATATTTAGTTTTAATTTAGTCTCTGAACTTTTAATTATTTTAATTTAATCTCTTAATTATCAATTTTATCACAATCATGTCTTTCCATTCATAGTTACCGTTAGATCAACACTTGAATGAATCAGATTAGACTAGTCTTTGATTGATCTAATGGTGAAAATAAATAAAAAAAATATTTACTTGAGACAAAATTAATAGTGAAAACACTAAAGTAGGCTAATTGAAAGTTCATGAACTAAATTAAAATCAGAGACAAAGCTCATGAACTAATTATAGTATTTACCCAAAGGAAATTATTGTCTATTGTCTAGTTAAAGGTGAAAAATGGCAAAGAGGGGAAAGTGAGAGGGAGAAAGATTCTCTTCTTGCCTCCCAGTTTTTTCTTTCCTTTCGGGTGAACAATGAAGGAAAGAATTGGTTTAGTGATTGAAACTAATATTATTGGTCTACCTTCTTAAGTAATCAATAATTTGTATTTTTTTTAAAATAATTTCTTGCCTCTTCTAAAAATAATTAACTGACTAAATGTTAGGGTGCAACTTAAATGAGTTTGAAAGTTTAGGGGTCAATATTAAGTTCAACCTAAAAAATTGAATCTTCTATTTGAACCCGAATAGATATCAAATTCCTTAATGGCCCGTACGAATGATAGAAAGAATAAAGGAAAAAAAAATAAAAAGAATAAATTTTCAATACCTGAAAGAAAAAAATATATATTTTCTCTTTTTTGTTTGACAATAGAGATGGAAAGTACGAGTAATATATTTTTTATTTTTTGATATTGAATGAAAAATGAAAAGAAAGGAAACACATACATGTNGATTGAAACTAATATTATTGGTCTACCTTCTTAAGTAATCAATAATTTGTATTTTTTAAAAATAATTTCTTGCCTCTTCTAAAAATAATTAACTGACTAAATGTTAGGGTGCAACTTAAATGAGTTTGAAAGTTTAGGGATCAATATTAAGTTCAACCTAAAAAATTGAATCTCCTATTTGAACCCGAATAGATATCAAATTCCTTAATGGCCCGTTTGACACGAATGATAGAAAAAATAAAGAAAAAAAAAATAAAAAGAATAAATTTTCAATACCTGAAAGAAAAAAATATATATTTTCTCTTTTTTGTTTGACAGTAGAGATGGAAAGTACGAGTAATATATTTTTTATTTTTTGATATTGAATGAAAAATGAAAGGAAAGGAAACACATACATGCCCAATTTACACTCCTACCCTTAAATAGTGAATTAAATATTGTTGCAGTATGTATATTAGAATATATTAAAAAGTAAACAAGTAAACTTATCTTAAAAAGTATATTGGCCCAATTTTTCTTCTTACTTTCCGNGAAAAAAAAATAAAAAGAATAAATTTTCAATACCTGAAAGAAAAAAATATATATTTTCTCTTTTTTGTTTGACAATAGAGATGGAAAGTACGAGTAATATATTTTTTATTTTTTGATATTGAATGAAAAATGAAAAGAAAGGAAACACATACATGTCCAATTTACACTCCTACCCTTAAATAGTGAATTAAATATTGTTGCAGTATGTATATTAGAATATATTAAAAAGTAAACAAGTAAACTTATCTTAAAAAAAGTATATTGTCCCAATTTTTCTTCTTACTTTCCGCCCTTTTTTGGGGAGAAAAAAAAATGTGGGCTGGAGGGATTATATGCTCTCCTTACATTTTTCATTTTTCCCATACTTTCCTTTGATACCAAACAGTAATAAAGATTTTCATTCACCCAATTTTTTATTTTTCATCTACCCAATTTTTTTTTCGAACCAAAGAGAGCATTAATCCAAACACTATCGGTAATAACATCACTAAATTTGAGCTCAAGTACTATCTTATTCTATATTACAATTCACATCACTTAAACACACAATCATGATTATCACAATAAATCAAGTCCAAAAGCGAAACTAGAAAACCAACTAAAGTAATATAATTTTTAAATTTTTAAAAATTAATTAGTTTTCTATAGTTTCCTTATTAATTAACTAAAGTCATGTAACACAATTCATATTATTTGAGGTATTAAAAAAATTGTCACTTTCAATTAGTGATTCCGTTACAATTCCCCTAAAGAATATATTAAATCGACTAAAAAATATTGAAAAAAACCTCAAAAGTTTGTTTTTGAAGACAATAATTAGCTTCCTCTGAGTGAGTAGCACCAAAATATCTAATTGCTACACCAAAATATGAGTAATGCAGTCAAATTGGGAGTTTTTGGGTCGTGAAGTGAGTTAAAGATTGAGTTGAAATGATGTGGTGTGAGTGAGAATTTTGAAAAAATGTGATGAGTTTGGAATTAATTAATATTGCAATTTAATTGTTTCTTTTTGGCAATTGCATGTTTTTATTGAAAATGGTTTTGGTAATATGGTGAAATATGTGTTATTGTATATTTTTGAGATATCACAACCAAACGTTGTCAATAAAGATAAGGAAAATATTATTTATGCCTAATTTTAAAACAAAAACTAAAAAACTAAATTCAATGCAATCATTGAATTAAAGATGGACTATATGACATTGAAACAGATAATGTATCAACTCAAAGCACGAGATAGAATTACTTAAGTTGAAGAGCGTAAGACTTCTGTGCGATAATTTAAGTACAAAAGTGAACGGGTTAAAATTCTGATCATTATTTAACAGTTAGATTTAGACACGTGAAAAGTTGCATGTACTGAAAAGTGTTTAGAATGACTTTACTATAACCGAGTAGATAGCTAAGCTATCCCGACCGAGCTAAAAGTAGTCCAGTCGAGCAGAGCAAGTAAGTAGGCCATCCGGGCCGAGCAGAACAAGTAACTAGACTATTCCGACCAAGCTAAAATTAGTCTGACCTAGTAGAAGATAAAACTCGATCGAACAGACAACTAGGTTGTCCCGACTGAGCAAAGGATGAGATCCGACCAAGTTGTCATCAAATAGCTACCGAGCAGATCAGAAAGCTCGCAAAGGAAGGAATGAGCTCAATCCTCGTCACGACCGAGTTGTTTAAAACAATAATGTGGTGCTAAAAAGATGCCTACAATTTAGGCATTCTAGTTAAACGAATAGGCTCAATAGAAGGAATTGCGAGAGAAATCTTAGCAACTTCCTGAACAGAACCACCTGATTAGGGAAAGGTGTGCCACCTTGAATCGAAATTCATGAAAACCCTAACTAAATAGGGTCTATAAAAAGTAAAATGAGTCAAGGTGAAAGGTACGCTGAACTCTCCTTTTCTTCTAGCAATCACCTTTGTTCCATTATTAACTTAAGCATCGGAGTGCCTTCGATCAAAGCACTTCTATCTTGGGCAGTTTGTTCGTTTTGCAGGAAGAGAAGATTTGGAGATCCAATTCAGAAACAAACTTTGCTAGAAATATCCAGTCCAATTCCATTGAGGGGTAATTCATTTTTTTTTATCCCTTACAGAAAGTAAGTACAAGATAATAGGAAAGACACAGGTTATAGTGGTTCATTAACTGAAAAGCTTTGCTACTTCACTCTAATGAAGACTTTTACTCCTCGGGAGATTGTCTATTACTTGAAGAAGAACATAGGCCTTGGTGTATATATACCCTTACATAGTATGGTCCCTATGTTATCATCACATAGTTCCCAAGTTTGTTAGGATTTTGTGGAGAGAATATTGGGGCCATTATTGGTGCATTTCCTAAATGTGACGTGGCATGACCTTCTAGAAGTAAGATGTTGTTGCCCAAGAAGGTTGAGCTTTTGAAGTCATTGTACAAGTTGTTTGGGATGCTGCTAATGAGTCTGTATGACTTTCTTTGATGGAGGAGCTTGTTTAGAGGCTAGGAAGTCAGCTCAAAAGTTGTTTATGCCCAAGTTATACTAGATGGCACCGACATTCCTATATGCTAATCATTCCATCCTCAATCTTTGAAGTTGTGCTATTCGAGATTGAGTTATGATAAGTAAGAGTCAATTCGTTAAATATGATATCATTAGAAACTCACTACTAATCTAATGGACTATATTAATGTAAACCTCCACATGTTTATATTAATATAATGATGTAATTATTTTAAAAAAATTTTATATATGTAATGACATAAGAATGAACTATATAGATTATAACAATAGAAATAAATACTTGGGAGACAAATTGATTGTGAAGTTTAAGTTCCGAAGGCGTTTAAGCTTGGGAATGGTGCTTAGGTAAGTTTCTAAATATTTTTAGGTCAAAATAAGATTTCTATTGAATTTGGAAGGTTAAGAAGCCTTAGAAAAAGTAATATAGGGTGTACTAGAAGTTAGGAAGTATTCCGGAGTTTAAACGCATTTTAGAAAGAATTCGGATAGAAAGAAATTTGACACTATCTTAGTATTTTAGCCATAACTTTTTACTCCTAACTTTGATTGAGCTGATGTTTGGACAGTAGAAACTAGATATCAAGGGATACAAAAGTGTATTTCACTAAAATTTCTTGAATCGACTTCTAAATAGATAAAAATTGCTCTTGAAGTTGGGATAGAAAGTTGGCACCGTCTGGACACCCCAAGTTCCAGACGCCCCTCCCTACCCTAAAATCTTATTTTTCAGAATTTGCTCCGTTGGGAAGCCTAAGTATCGTTTGGACGCTACCCTAAAAACGATCCCGACCAGTTATAGTGTTTTTCTTCATTTTTTACCCTATAAATACGATAAGGACGTTCCTTTAGTCCCATTTCATCAGTTGTTAACCTTAGAGAACCTTAGAGAGCAAGAAAGAAGAAGAGAAATACAAGATTGAAGGGGGATTGTCACGTTGTAACGGGTCAAACACACTAGATTTTCACACAAAACTACGGAACTAAGGTAGGGGATTCTTCTCAAGTTCTTTCATTGATACTTAGAGTATAATTATGTATCTTGTAAATANAGGGGGATTGTCACGTTGTAACGGGTCAAACACACTAGATTTTCACACAAAACTACGTAACTAAGGTAGGGGATTTTTCTCAAGTTCTTTCATTGATACTTAGAGTATAATTATGTATCTTGTAAATATTCTAGATTATTATATGTTAAATAATATTTTCTTCTTGATTTCTTTTGATTAACATATGGTTTGTTCTTGATTCTTTTTTCAGTAAAATATGGTTTTCAACAAGATACATGTTTTGTATCCAATAAACATTGTTCTTTAATTTTCAAAACTCTAATTTTTCTAAAATACATGTTCTATTGTGAAATTCATATGGATTCTTGATTTCTAAATTTTTATTCTTGATTAGATTATGGTTTCATATAATACTTATTCTTGTTCCAAGAAATTGTGATTTTTTGAAAAACCCTAGAATTTTGATATCGAAATTGAGAAGGTTTTCTTAATATGATCTCTTGCATATTTTAATTCCTTTATTGTTGTAGTATATTGATAATTGTACAATTGTGATACTTGAATTGTTAATGAAAATTGTGATTGGTTAAGATTGTGTTCGTTGAGAAAATTGTGATTTCATCTCTTGTATGGTTTGTTGTGACATACTTAAATTGTCTTTAAGAGCTACCGTAGAATGTTAGAGGTTAGTCTATCCTAGTGGGAGTGATATGGTTGTCTAACACTTATAGTGGATTTGTTAATTGTGAGAGTAATCACTATTGTTCATGTAAGTTCGAGGCTGAGGGTGGTATACCTTTCCTTAGAATGATTCGTCAATGTCATGGGAAACGGTATACGCCCTTCCTAAAGTGGTTTGTGATTTGGCCCTGCGAGGAATGATTGAGAATGTGAGATTGTGATATAAGAACGAGGTAAAATCGTTGTGTAGATTCCTGAGAAGCAACCTACATATATGAGAATGGGGATGAACCAACATACATGAGAATATGAAATGATGTTACTGAGTTATATGTTGAATGCTTTAATTTATAACATGTTTATTCCTTTCACTCTAGATCATTACAACTGTTATGGTTTTACTCTCAAAAATTTATATATGATATTTTTCAAAAGAGATTGACCTTCTTTTTATTGTTTTAAAACTTTACTGGGATTTAAGAGGGATTTTCTATGGCTTTTTCTCACCCCCTACAACACACTTACAAATTTGGACAAAGAAGAGAATGTTGATGTGGATAAGAAAATTAATTACGAGCCGTTGGAGGATCAAGACGTGGACTATGTTTTAGAGAAATATAATTGTTTTACTTTTGGTTTAGTCTTTGAGAGATTTTTGTGAAACAGTGTTTTAACTAGTTTAATTTTTCCGCTACTAGATACTATTTCGTTTGAATTGTAAGTTGAAGAGGTTTTAATGTTTTATTGGCTTTATCATTTATTTTTTATTAGTTGAATGAATGATTGGTTGTTCTAATGGTTATTTTTAGTTGCTCTCATAGTTGGATGTTTTGTAGATAGTAATACCTTTTAAGATGGATTTTGGGGCATTACAATTAAATTAAGTCTCCGTAACATTGCTTAATAGAGAACACACACTTTGTAATTCATAAGCATTTTCAAGCTGCTTGTTCACCAAATATTTTGTGTGTGCCAGAAGTATATGGTGTAAAATTCATCTTTAATATGAATTTTTATTTAAAAAAATTACACCAAACATCACTTTACTAAAGTAAATATTAGGTGTAACTATCTAATAATAATTCACTAAATAAGAAAATTGAACTCCACTTATTCAAATATTATCATTTCATGTAAAACAATAACAAACCCCTTATAAAAAGTGCAAACATCTTATCCACTTATTTACTTAACATTGACGTAGTTTAACCACAGGCGGAGGCACAGTTGGGTAAGGGTGGGCAATTGCCCCCCCCCCCCTCCCCCCTCAAAAAAAATAAAAAAATTATTAGTTAGGTTTATGTATTATATATTTATATAATGTATTATGTGTGTCCCTCCTCATTTATATTAGACCCACATTATTTACCTAAAATAATTAAAAAATTAAACTCATTTAAAACAAAAAAAATTGAGTCAAATATTATCTACCTAAACTTATGAAAATCCACCCAAACCTTTTACAAAAACTTTTGGCCCAACATTAAAAAAATAAAATTTTTGACCTAACATTAAAAACAAAACATTTGGGCCACAATTAAAAAACAAAACAAATTTTTTAGCCCAACCTAGCAACACCTATTAAAAAGAAATCTTTTTTGTTTTTACTGTCTCACAGCTCACTCACTCCTACTTACCAGTCAAAGAACAGAGATTAAAAAAAGAGTAAAGGTACTTCTGGTTTTTCATTCCTTGCATTGACACAGTAGGACCAGTGGACCACCACCGACCGAGCACGAACAACAAAAATAAATACTCTCTCTCTCTCGATCAACACGCGCGCATAAGCATAGCGGCACAATCTACATTTTTAACAACAACACAAAATAAATTAATTTTTAACAACGCATAATCTGTGCATTTTTAACAACACAAAATAAATAATTAAATTTTAACAACACATAGTCTATGCATTATTAACAACAACATAAAATAAATTAATTTTTAACAATACATACAACACACAATTTGTGCATTGTGCATTTTAATTTTTAACCATAATTTATATTTTTGTGCATTTTACTCTTATTTGAATTTTTATTCATTTTTTCCTAATTTATTTTTTTGTGCATTTTGCCCTAATTATTGTCTTGATTTGTTATAGCCCGAATTAGAAATTGGGGATGTGATGAGAATGCAAAAAGTCATATTTTTCTATTTTAATATTTATACTTTTATACTTGTTTGGAGATTAAATATACTCATTATTCTTATATTTTGATTTAGAATACAAATGGAGACGTTAAATGTAAATTGAAGTTAATTGGACGATTGTTGACAGTTTCGACATTGCTTCAAAATCTGGGCATAATTCTCTCATCCGAGCTCCGATTGAGATGATTCAAGATGCTATGGAATGCCAAAGAAAAGCTCTACAACTTTCATGTTTTGATTTTTGAGAGATATTGACTGTATCAAGGGAAGTATTGAAGGAAAAAGAATAGATATGGAGTATTATTGTGCAATTTTCACCTTTTAGGCAGTCGATCTATGGAGCTTCAATTGAGGTTTGGATGGCGTTAAAGTTTCAGACTGAGAAAGTATTCTTCATGAAGTTTTTAGAGGACGTCTTAAGCTTTTCAGAAATGCATGGTTTGCAAAAATCCGAGTTCGTTTGGGCTTCCAAACATTGTTTCAAAGTCAAGCCTGGAAAGCTTATCAGAATGCTAATTGCAGTTGGATTCCTTTCCAAACCAGTAAACTTCGGTGGGTCATAACTTGAGTTTACGAAATCCAAATCAGGTGATTCAAAATCTTAAATTTATCTACACATTCAGGGCTACAACTTTTATGAAGAGCCCAAATCAAGATTCAGTCGTTATCTGATAGAAAAATAGATCACAATTTCCAACAAAATTTCTGTCAATCTGTTTTGATAAGGAATACATATAATGTAGAGATTTGAGTTGTACACATTTTGGGAGTGTGATATGTTTTCTATATTTATTTAAGGAGAGAGAAAGAAAGAAAAATCAGCATAATATAGAGGCTGTTATACCCCTTCTTCTCTAACTCTTTCTTCTAGTTTTCATGAAGGTCATGTGTGGCTAAACTATAATACTTGATCTAAGAAAACGGAAGCCTCGGAATCAATAAAACTATGAGATCTAATTTGTTTTTATAGTTCAATTTATGTTTTGCGTACTGGATGTTCTGTTGTACCTATTTTTATGATTGCATCGTTTAATTACTAGGAGGCCTACTAGTTTATTATTCATTGCAATCTACTGTTAGGTTAGATATCAAATCCGTAATTGTTTGATCCCTCTAATTTGTGAAGCAACATAGATTTAATGATTTGCTGCATCAGAGATTATTAGATCTTAGAAAGAACATTCGACTAAATTAAATGCATCCGCTTGTGCTTGTGTTATTTAGTTTCATAGATCTTTCTAATTCTCAATGATGCTACTAGATTAAACTTTTAGTACTTGTCTTGGGTTGTTTAGTAATTAAGATTAATTAGATCGCTTGTTTTCTAATTAATTATAACTAAGGAAAGATAGGAAGATAATTACAACGGTGAATATTCAAATAGTAAATTGATATATACTTGCATCGATGATCAGTTGTAAATTAAATTCTGATGGTGAATGTTGACTTAGATCAATGTTTGTTCTCTTGATTGATTTCGATACTTTAATTTGAATTGTTCTTTAGTTGCTTTTCTTAAAATTGTTTTAGTTAAACTCAAACCCCCTTCCATCCTTGCTCACGAGGCATAAAATTAGGCTAGATACTCTCTGTGGGAACGATCTTTATTCACACAACTACATTTATTTTTAGGAGTATAGGTTTTATTTTTGGTTGCCTACGATAACAGACCAGGATGCCTTGAAGACCTTGAGTTGCAGCTATTAAGTCGACAGTAAAAATATTTTTTGGTAACTCTCAATCTGAACCTATTTTTAATACTTTAGATGATATTGCTTGGATTTATTAAAATTATAAATTCGATATTTTTATGCATTTGTACTTGTATTTGCTTTCTAATACAATATATTCTTTAGAATGATAGCGATAAAATTGATAAAATAGTTTGTTTAGTTAATTATAGAAGTGTATATAAACTCATTTTCTTAAATAATTTTTTGAAACAGTCATGGAGAAGTACTTCAAGAGAAATTTTGAGTCAGAGTTATCACCTCTTCCAAATAGAGGTGGTGATTCTTCAAAGAAAAGTCATGTAAATATTAATTTGGCGGATCTTTCATCAGATCTCCGACTACGATCTCAGATTATGGATTATAATCCTAATGATCGAGACCAAATTCGTAGAGCTCATTTATGAAAGGGTCCTTGTCAACCCCGTGACCATAATTTTCCACAAAAAGAATTTGGTGTTAAACTACGACGGTTTAACAAAGCTTGGTTTTCTCAGTTTGGTAACTGGCTTGAGTATAGTGTATCAAAGATGCAGTATTTTGTTTGTGTTGTTATCTTTTTAAATCAGATATGGGAGAACAATCGGGTGGCGAAACATTTGTTAGCTCAGGCTTTTCAAATTGGAAGAGAATAGAGAAGTTCCAAATGCATGTTGGAGGCGTTAATAGTTCTCATAACCAAGTTTGGAGAAAATATCAAGATTTATTAAATCCAAAGTAAAGTATTGAAGCTATTTTCTTCAAATAGTCAGACCAAACTCGAAGTGAGTATAGAACTCGGTTGAATGCATCCATTGATTGTATTTAATTTCTTCTAAGGCAAGGGCTTGCATTTCGTGGTCACAATGAATCTGAGAATTCAAGCAATCAAGGAAACTTCCTTAAATTTCTTAGATTTCTTGCGGATCACAATGAGTATATTAAAGTTGTTGTGTTGAAAAATGCTCCTAAGAATCTCAAGTTGACTTTACTTGAAATTCAAAAAGACATTGTAACCACAGCTTCTGTTGAAACGTGTAATGCTATTATGACCCGCTTTGGTGATGCACTTTTTTCTGTTCTTATTGATGAATCACGTGACATATCAACAAAGGAGCAAATGGTTGTTGTGTTGCGATTTGTGGACAAGAAGAAATATGTAGTTGAACACCTTTTAGGCTTTGAACATGTTACTAATACTAGTGTTCTCTCACTTGAGGCAGCTATAGAAGATTTATTTCCTAGACATGGGTTAAGCTTGTCAAGATTGCACGAGCAAGGTTACGATGGGGCTAGTAATATGCAAGGTGAGTTCAATGGTCTCAAGACACTTATAATGAAGGAGAATGAATATACATATTATGTCAATTATTTTTCGCATCAGTTACAATTAGCTCTTGTGGCCTTTGCAAAGAATCATATTCAAATCGCGACTCTTTTCGACTTGGTTGCTAATATTATGAATGTTATGGGAGCCTCGTGTAAACGGCGATATATTCTTAGGGAAAAACAAGTGACTAAAGTTATTGAATTACTCGATAATAGGGAGCTTTAAAGTGGGCGAGGCCTAAATTAGGAAACTAATCTTACACGTGCTTGTGATACACATTGGGGTTTAGATTATTATTCTTTGATCAACTTGATTGATATGTTCTCATCAGTGGTTGAAGTGCTTGATATGGTCTCAGAAGATGGTATAAATGCAGAATAAAGAGGGGAGACAAATGTTCTTTTGGATTTGTTACAATCTATTGAGTGTGTATTCAATCTTCATTTGATGAGAAGGATTTTGGGAATCACAAATGAGTTGTCGCAGACATTACAAATGATGAGAGAAAGTAATTGGAGTTGTTTTCTTGATGATGTCGCATCTTTTTGTGAAAAATAGGAGATAGTTGTTCTAAAGATGGACGACATCTTTAAAGCTCAAGGGAGGTCAAGACGTACTCAAGAAAAGACAAATTTGCATCACTATCAAGTTGAGTTATTTTATACCATCATAGATATACAATTTGAAGAGCTAAATAGTCAATTTACTGAGTCAAACACTAATTTACTTCTTTGTGTGACATGTTTGAATTCTTCTAATTCCTTCTTAGCTTTTGACAAAAAGAAATTGTTTTGTCTTGCCCAATTTTATCCAAAATAATTTTCTTTACTAGAGCTCATGATACTTTCTGATTTGCTGGATAGTTATATTATTGATATGCGCTCTAGTATTGAGTTTTCAAATTTGTTAGGGATAGGAGATCTTGCTCAGAAAATGGTTGAGACGAAAAAATACGTGGTATATCCATTGGTCTACTTACTTGTAACATTGGCATTGATCTTGTCAATTGCGACTGCCACAGTAGAGAGAGCATTTTCGGCTATAAAGATTGTAAATAATTGATTGCGTAATCGAATAGGAGATCAACTAATGACAAATAACTTGATTGTATATATAGAGAATGACATTTTTGATTGCATTGATAATGATGTTATCATGCAACGCTTTCAAAAATGAAATCACGTCGTAGTCAATTGTAAAAGAGTATAGTTAGTCTCATTTTTTGTAAAATGGTCTAATTAGAACATTTTTTTACAAATTTTGTTTTTGTTTTTGTAGGNTTTTGTAAAATGGTCTAATTAGAACATTTTTTTACAAATTTTGTTTTTGTTTTTGTACCCCATNTATCATGCAACGCTTTCAAAAATGAAATCACGTCGTAGTCAATTGTAAAAGAGTATAGTTAGTCTCATTTTTTGTAAAATGGTCTAATTAGAACATTTTTTTACAAATTTTGTTTTTGTTTTTGTAGGGTATATCGATTTTTGGCTCTTTTGTCAATGAAATTTTATGTATTATATATAATTTAAAAATTTTATTTCTCTTTAACTTTAATCCTTAAGAAGAAAATTTTTTAAACTTATAGTTAGTGCCCCCACGTATAAATTCCTGGCTCCGCTCCTGAGTTTAACTGGTACACCAAACATTTACTTCCCCTTATTATCGTGGCAAAAACCCATCTCATGATTAAAAATAAATATTTGATATAACGGTTACACTATATCAATGTTGTCATGTGATGTAATTGTTCAATAATAAACAAACATGTGAGAACATGAACTCCACTTTTTAAATACATGACGATTAATATCTTATATAGAAAAGTAGTTATTTGAAGGATTGTAGTATATTTTACTTAATTGTTGAGTTATCATTGGACACCACGTTAGCGTTGTCATGTGATATAATTGTCCAATAATAAACAAAACAAGTAAGAAAGTGAATTCCACCAAACATTTTTGGTAGTCCACAATGGCGGATGAAAACCTTGTTTCTCACACCAGAGACCCAATCAAGTCCTCAGGCGAGTTCTCTTTTTTCTTTTTCTTTTTCCTTTTTACTGTTTTCAATACATAAATACATGCGTGTTTGTGTATTTGAGGTTTTTTGTTGGAGATTAAAGTAAGCACATCTAGTCTCTTTGTATTATTCTATTCTATTAGGATTTGAATTCGTGAGTTCTTCAAAAATCCTTGCCACTCGTGATTTTAGCCATCTTGGGATTTTTTTTTTTTAGTAGGAAAAGTTTGCACTTTGTCTTGTTCTACGTCTTTCTCTCAGATCTTTATGTCCACTTTCTTTGATAAAAGGATTCCATGTGTGCAGTGATTAGTATGTGGTTTATAGTGTTTTTTTGGGGGGTGAGGTTTTAATGTCCATTTCATATATATATTTAGCTCAAAAAAAAAAAAATCATCATCTTTGCCCCATCTTAAGTGGATTGGTTGCGTAGTATCATGTACTAAACATATCCAAAATTGAAAAATTAGGCTTATCCAGCTATATCCAATATATATCCAGCCATATGATTACCTTGGCTTGCGGAATTATTTACTTAAACATAGTAGTTTTAAAATAAATTTATCAAAATATGATATTTTTAAATTTATTAACCAAATTATAACACTTTTTAAAAACAAACTAAACAATCTTGTTTTTGTTAAAAAAAGCGGTCAATAATTCCAATTTTGTTAAAAATTGGAATTAATAACTCTGCTTTTAAATTCAAATTTGCGGATGAAAAATGTCTTTACTAACCACGCTCCTCTTTCTGTGTCTTCATCTCTCTCCCTCTCTCTATCTTCAACTCTCCACACAAACGCACACAACACAACTGTTGCACGCTTTTTTCCACCAACGTCCCCTTTTCTTCTTCGGCAACCCAGTTCCAACTTCGACGACTTTTCCCCTTTTTCTGTTCTCCGAAACCCTCACAACACCCACACACTCCACATAATCTTTCCGTCTTACAATTGCCATAGTCTTTCTGTCTTGCAGTTGTTCTTTCAATACCCATTAGAAATTAAAACGGGTTTGTTAATTTTTTTTTTTAATGGTTAATGTTTTTCTTTGATCTGATATCAAGTTGTTCTTTTGAACTGATTAGCACTTCCATACAAAAATTTCAGCTCTTAACATTGTGCAGACATCCTGATCATGATCAATTTTACACGAAAAAACCCATGAATCATGATCAGTTTTGCTCATATTGAGGTCATGGTGGCTGTTGCACGAAAAACTCACAACTCTCCCTGGCATGGTACAGCTTCTTGTTTTCACGCCTTCATTGCTCATAAATTTGGTATTCTAAACTTTGACAGAGGCAATGGCTTCTTAGCTGCATGTTTTGGCTTGAAATCCATAGAAAGATTTGCACTAAGATTTCAAGAAATTCAGGCGAAGAAAGAAAAGAAAGGTTCATCATGTGATTTTATCAGATTTACCATGAAGTTTGAGGAAAAAAGGGAAAGGAAAGCAGATTATGATCTTTTGTGTGAGAAGTGTGTTTAGTAAACACGTTTTGCAGATAAAGTGTATATAAAACGTGTAAACACGTTTTTTTTATCATTGCCCACTTTTTAAAAAAAAAATTTAAAAATTAACAAAAACAGAGCTATTGAATCCGCTTTTTGTTAAAAAACGAAATTATTGAATTTACTTTTAAAAAGTGGTGTAATTTAGTAAACAAATTAAAAAATGCTGTATTTTGACATATTTGCTTTAAAAATATTGTATTTTGACATATTTGTTTTAAAAGAGCTGTATTTTGGTAAATAACTCTTCACTGGCGGCCATATAATGACAAAATTTCAACCATAAGGAATTCAAAGAACTGCACAACTTGATTGAACTGTAACACATCCTGCACAGACCAGTAGGCATAAAAGAAACAAAAGAGCTACCTGGAAAACGACCAATCTCACTTTTTAATAAGATGTTTAACCATTTTGCAAGGCCAAATAAATTATAGGAAATGATACGAGTTTGAATATTCTCACTGATAACAAAAGAAATCTAGTAAGGACCGACCCACTTATCTGCCAAAGAAAATCCTATTTACAACGTCCACGGGCAATGCATAAGCCGGATCTATGGGTTTCAATCCTGGATATTCAAGAAGTGAAAGGCCTGCGTATACACGAAAAACAATAAGTTTGGTTAAATTTATGACATTGAGAAATTGACAGCAGAAACTAACACATCAGAATGAAGATTTCAATGAAGGTTGCCAATATCCAGGAAAAGAAAAAAAGATGGTTTGCCAACTCTATGATGCCACCTCTGCGGAAAGGGGGCATCAAAACCTAATAACATTAGATGACAAAAAAAGCCACCTAACAATAAAAAGATGGGGTGAAGGGGAAGAAGTCAGCGATAACTTTAAAGGGGAGAAAGGGAGGTAGAAAAGATGATGGGATAAAAAGCAGAAGCCACGATCTATCCCACTAAACAAAAACAATATAGTCTAACGGCAAGCCAAAGAATTGCTAGTTCTGGACATAGATTTCAGATCAGCAGCCACCAAAGTCTCCTCCAGAGGCCTTAAACTTATCAACAGGAAAACATATATGTAGTTTCCAATCGACATTCTAACACGAACATACACTATCACCTGCCATTGCAGTGTTACATGAACATTTATCTTAATAGGATCACCCATCACATGTCAGACGCTCTAGAGGGTGAAAATGAATCAACTCTTACCAGCAACTCCAAAATAGGTATGATAGACATCAACAGCGTCATCAGGCCTATCTGAAATTCCTCCATTCTCCTTATCCTACATTTTTTTAAAGAACATCACAAATGATTCTGAACTTCAACCTCTAGAAGAAAAGAAACAGTGCTATCATCCTAAATTTTACTCAAGTAAATTTCAAAATGAAAGTGACTTGAGTTCAAAATTGACCTGACAGTCCAATATAAATCTGACAAGTTTTTCCTTGTCAATCCAATGAGCTCGATCAATCATTATCAAGCTTGATAGAACCCACCATGAATAGCAGACCTGAAACAACGCAAAAGGACCATTAGTGAGAAGCATCACCCAAATATTTCATGAGTCCCCAGCAAAGGGAATAACAACCCACATCAGGGAGTTTCTCAGGACGCCCATTTAGACCTCCAGATTTAACTTGTCGTTCACACAACCACCAGCCAAGTAGGTCCTTATCAACATGATGTAGAGATCCAGTTATGGCAAGAGCCCCCACACAACAGAAAACTGCAGTCATAATGGATATATGGTCAGTAAAGAAGACAAGACATTCACACAAATGCAAAAGTTCAAGCTACTTATTTAGTGACTGAAGAACCTCCGGACGGTGTGGTACAAGATCTTCACCACATTAAAGATACTTCAGCATACTTCCGCAAACATTGCATAACCAATCAATTACATAGCAGAGTGATTGCATTGCTTTCAGTTGGGTTTTGTTTTAAATGCAGAAGAAAGCATAACAAAAACATATTTTCAGCTGGGTCTTGTTGGAGGTTCAAGTGCCACAACGGGCCTAAGGCAACACAACTTCGTGAAGGCGTGCGCCTCAGGCTTAAGCCCAGGGACACATGACTACATGAGGCAGAGTACTTGTATTTCCTGGTGATACATTTTGCATCATCATCGTATTAGGACACCAACTATAAATATCTAATTTTAATAGTAAACCCTACAAGGGAATCTCATAGATCCAGTCTAATCCACTAGTATAAATAAATAGCTATTCTGGATCATGATCTCTTACTTTGTCTATGTCATCTACATCTTCTCTCGTTTCCTAGGTCTGTCTCATTCTTTTCTCCCTCTCTCTTGAATCTCTCTGATTTCTCCTTCTCTTGTCCTCTCATTTTTCTTTCTTCCATTTTTTAGTAACTTCGACCCCTGATTTACTAAAATCTATCTCTATTGTCAAACAATAAACCTCCTTTTTTTTATTCAATAGCCCTTTATACTGTGAAATTAGCTTTTGATTCGAAGAAATACGGACTCAGTTCAACTCTCCTCCTCCTCCTCTCTCTAGCTTTGTCTGGGAATTTCTCACAGCCTTTTACTGAGATCTCATGTGAAAATTAATGAAAGATTCTAAAAATTCTGAAATTAGCAATATTTTGAATATTATTGATTTTTATGTAATCTGCTGAAAGTTGATAATAGGGCAAAGATTTGCTCTATGTTTCTGAAAAGATTGAGATTGTATCTGTCTTGTTTTCCAGGAATTAGCTTTATTTGGCATAATATTGATAATATCTAATGTAATTTGCACAAATTAGATGTTGAAAGCTCCATAATTTTGCTAGAATTTGCTCTATGCTGCTGTGATGTGTATTTCTTGTATTTCCCTGAAATTTATTGCATTTAGTTGTACTTGTGGTGTAATTCATAATTTTTACATCACATTTACACCATGGGTCTCACTTCGATGAATTTCACATCTTGTCTTACACCTAAGCCCCATGAGAACCTGGGGCCTGGATGCGCCTTTCATCCTAAATAAAATTGGAGTTAATTCTTTTTAGCTTAATCCCCTGACCTCAAGGCTCAAATACCTATTATAATAGATTCTTACAACAAAAAACAAGCTTCCTATGTAACAGTTGTAACCAGATATATACAAGCATAGCAACATATCTAAGGAATAATAAAGAATCAACCAAGATCATTAGAGAATTTTCTAAGCTCAACAGTTAATAAAGGGTTCACAATTGGGAGTAATACGTATGCTTGACTAGTTGGCCAATAATTAGCAACACGAATTTAGTGACAAAATAAAATATGTGATATGTGCAACATACTTTGCCCTGCATGAGATTCTGCACCAGGTATGGACCCAAATCCACCATCTACATTCTTGCAACTTATAATGTATTTTACAGCCTTTTCCACATCGATTTTATCCAAACGATGCAACAGTGCGAGAGAACAAATTGCAATATAAGAGAACCTGAAGAAAGAATTTGTAGAATCATAACGGTATAGTTGTAATGCTTCTTTAAGAGACATGATAAGTTCACAAAACAAATAAGTATATAAACCGATACCAAACACGGGACACAGTCATAGTAACAGATCAGTAGGGAGAGAGGAGGGATACCTTGTGTCAACTTCACCCCACATGTCCCCTGAAAAGGATCCATCTTCATTCTGCAGGCAACTTATATCTAGCTCAAAGATCAAGTTTAACAATAACCAACTTGAGGCACAAATTTCTGACATGAAAATAGACCTTTCACGCAGCAATCTAATTAGCGTAGCAACTCCTTACGAAAAACCCTTTTTGTGTTTATTTTTATGTCATGTTCACAACAAGAAGTTTGCAAGTATTAAGGTAGTAACCACTTCCAAACACAGAATGGTTCTGCAAGTTGACAAAGTAAGAGATCTATCATTTGGAATTGATATCTACACACATTGAAATATAAAAGATCAAACAAAAGGTTGAAACCTAAAACAATGTTTTTTTTTCTTAGAAACAAACCATCTTTATTGCAACAACATCAAAGAAGGGTAATAAAACAAAAGATTCTCTCCATCCCATTTAAATAGAAAAAAGTGGAATCCCTTTAAACTCCTTCGTGACTGAGGCCTAAAATGACGATAAGAAGTGAATGCAAACCCATAAACCTTCAAAGCAATCTTCTCAATCCTCGAAGATTGTTGCAGTCTTTCCTTCCAAATGACCCAAAAAGTAGCTATTATAGCCCAATTACAAAGAGTTTCTCCTTTACCATAACTACCCAGGCCTTTCAAATCTTCCACAAACAAAGATGTTGATGAAGCCAGAATCACCCATTTCATTCCCACCAATCTAAGTAGCTTATACCACAATTTCAAAGCAATGAGACAATGTAAAAATAAATGAAAAGCTAAAATAATGTCAAAGCCCCAAATTGCATGCTGAAGGATACAGTTTGACACCTTATCAATGTCAAGGACATCTATCTTGTCAAATAGTGCTAAAATTTGGACCGCACTTATGGTATACAATATATGAGGGTCATGTCCAATGTTTCCACCAAATCCACCTGTACGAATATAAATATCCAAATCAAAACACAGAACAAATATATCCTAACACGATCCAATTCATAAGCATCTCAATGAGTAACAACTTGATTTTCAACTCAATATAGTCCACTGCAGAAGTCAGTCTTCAGAAAAACACAGAATATAGATGAACATCACAGTCACGGAGTTTACCCACACTAATATATACACAAGCAAATAACGGTGTTTGGAATGAGATGAAACAAAGTATAACAGTCATAAACCAGATTCATGTTGGCACTGCATGACCCATGAAACAATTTCATCTCTGTCCACCATTTCAAGCTCCCCTAACATGTCAAGAGTGGTCAGTCCCCAATATGCCCCATTTATTCTTAAATGCTCCATCACTACAGATTCAAAATCATCCTTCCCCTGACAAAACGCACAAAGTTATATGGATATTTCCTTTTTCAAAATAAAACTTAAAAAACATAATCAGAAGAGATGAAAGGGATTTCTACCTTTTCAACTGATAAAACATACTTAACATGCTTTTCAACTGCTAGTTCACCCATCCTGTAATTAATTGGGTACTTTAGTCTTGATATTATCCACCTGTCACAAAAAAATAAATAAATAACAACAAAAGAAGAAATACCAGACAACTAGGTTTTGGTTATTAAAATTTAGGATCTCTAATTGCAATATAATTGGGCACTTGTAGATGGATAACTCAACCAAAAGAACATCAATCCATTCAACAAATTATTCAAATCCATTCTCTTTAGCTATAGTATAACATCTAGGAATTCAGGGGGAAAAAACAAAGCAATTATAAGCAGAAAAAATTATATTTTTGGTCCCTCAAGTGCGCCGTTTCATCCATATGTTTCAAAAGGATAGCTTCATTCCAGTTAAGAAATCCCTAAGTCCTACTATACAATAAAATCCACAAATTTTCAGAACTTGAAAACAATCAAGATAAAATAACATGCATTGGGCAACAAATAGATTAAAATAGATACCAAGTGGGAAAGTTATAACTCAAAGATGAAAATTAGTTTCAGGTAGTGCAAATTCATATCAAAGATAAAAGCCGCATTTTAAGTTGGACGGTTCATAGAACTTCTGTGACAGAAGAATCACATTTATTCCCAGATGTAAGAATGTATAATTAATTAGATACACAAGATTCGATTTAGTTGTAGAATTATTTACTACATGCATTTCCTAAGGAATTCAAACATGCAAAAACAGAGTGAGAATCTGCGTGTGTGTGTGTGTGAGAGAGAGAGAGAGAGAGAAGGAGGACTCCAGGAAGCACTTACCGTTACAAAAGCAAGGAGAAGGGAGGATGAGGAGACTCAGATCGACTGAGTGAGAGGAGACTTAGATCGACTGCTCGATCTAGAATAGAGGAGGAGAACGAGAATCAACCAGATCCTACAGGAAGTCAAATGGTCCAGACTCCAGAACTGTTCGTCGTTCGTCACCTGAGTTGTTCATGGCCCGGAGTTGGTCGCCGGAGTTTTCGTCGACTGGGAATGAAGACTAAAGTTGAGGATTTTTTTTTTCGGAGAATTACACCTAGGTCCCTTGTATTTGTTAATTACTCAGATTCCTAATATTTAAATATTACATACAAATCCCCTGATATTTGTACGCACGTAACCTTAGATCTTATCGTAAATATATCTGTTAATTATCTGTTAATTAATTATATTTAAACTCTCTTAAAGTTTATAAGTATATAATACTTAGACCTCTTAACTTTAAAATATTATATTTTGACAAAAAATTCTCCAATCAAAAATAGAATATCAAATATTTTAAATTTTACAACTAAAAAATATAAATTTTACATCCAAAATTCACGTTCTATTATGTCATTTATTAAAATAAAATCAAAAATAAAAATCTAGTTTTAAAAAAAAATCATAGTTAGTATATAATTATACTATCTATTATAATAAAAATAAAAATTAAATAAGGGGTCAAATTATAATGGACATAATATCTTTTAACTTTTTATTGCAGTAATTTGGTATTTTAATTTGATCGTTTAAACCATCAAATTAAATTCAATAGACAATATAATTGTATATTAATTACTATTTTAAAAAAAAAATTATTTTTATTTTTTATTTTATTTCAATCAAAGATACAATAAAACATGAATTTTAATTGTAAAATTTAAATTTTAAAATATTTGATATTTTATCTTTGATTGAAGTATTTTTAGTCTAAGTATAACATTTTAAACTTAAGAGTTCTAAGTATTACAAACTTTAAGGGGTTTGAGTGTAATTTATTAGTGGATATATTTATAGTAGGAGTCTAAGTGTTACACACGTATAAATTTTAAGAAATTTATGTATAATATTTTAAATATCAGGAAATTTGAGTGATTAAGTAACAAACTTCTTCGTTATTTTTTTAAATATGATTTGAAATCCATTCACGGCTTTTATAAGGAAAAAAAAATTCAGCCGATTTAGCGGTTTCCTTCCGGTTCTATTGCATATACATGTAGGTCCCGGTTCACAATATAATTGGTCGAATTTGTATAACACTGGGTTGTGGTTTGGTGGGAAGTGATGAGGTGCATAGTTATTAAAGTTGGCCTGAACGTCAACCCAGCAAAGGGATTGGTTGGTTATTTGACTCAACAGTTGGGTCACCAGTTGATCCGATCATATAATAAAAAATAAAAAATATTTCTTAACTAGTGTTATTAACATATTTTATATATAATAGAACCCCACAAAACAAAACAGATTAAATATGAGTAAATCACGTTGCAAAATCAGACATTTATCTGTTACTCATTCAAAAATACATACCTTTTTCTTGATAGGCAAAAATACAGACAAAAAATCCGCAAGTTTAATATTACCCAATTTTACAAACTGAATGTTGAACTCCCAGTGCTAAACACATGAAGGGAAGTTGACCAATTAAAACCCACTAGCATTGGTCAATCACACTTAAATGAATAACAAAATGAATGAAGAACAAAACCTTGCAATCTGCATCCAAGCTTTCAATTTAAAACTGGAAAAAAAAAATCAGTATACCAAAATTGAGAATGAAACAACACAGCTTGCAAGAATAATAAAAAAAGCCCAATTGATTTCAACCACATAACAAATAAATCAAAATGAAAAAAAATCATAAAACTGGTAATTTCAAATCCGGTAATGTAACTGTGCGTGGTGATTTTCGTACAATGTATAAAAAGACAGTTACTCCCTAAGTGAACTTGTCTTTACCTCAAAAGTTGATGATCCTGTGGCAAAGGAGGGTCAAAGATGGCCTAAGGAGTGGTGATGAATTGTTCTTAGGGTTGTCTGATCGATTCCGGCGGATCGTAGATGGTTTGGGATGTTTTTCGGCGTATCCTGACACTCAGAAGAAGGGTTAGAAGGGCGCTAAAGTGATTCCGGCGCATCTTCTCCGACAATCAAGTCAGTTCTTTGAGAGACGGAAAGAAGAAAACAATGTTTGGTGTTCTTGAGAAATGAATTTGTGTACCTTTGTCTTCCAGTTTTTACCACTATTTATACATTTTAGGGCTCATCATTGCTAATAGGTGAAGTAGTAGGTATAGCACAGTTATTGGACAGTACATTTTCCCATTTTGCATAGGGGAGTCGCAATTATTAATTGCTCGGACTCCCGAGCATTAAATGCTCTTTTTTCAATGTAGAGGCATTAAATGCTCGAGTCCTAGGGCATTTAATGCTCCTTCTCGGCTTCTCAAGTCATCGTGGATGTCCCATCCTTTTGAGGGGTCGTTAATGTTTCTCATAGATGACTGCATGTCAAAAGGGATACTTTAGTCTTTTTACCCCCAACCTTGTTCATTATGTCACGTGTCTCACTCTCTTTGGTTGTTGGTCTTATCCCTTGTGTCATTCTAACTTCATTGGGAGAGTTACCCAATGATTCCTAGTCTAGCTCTGAGACTGATTGGCTACGTTAGTCAGTGACCCCTCCAGGAGTCGAGGCGACGTGGCCAAAATAAGTCCTCAGAATCTAACCACACAAGGAATGTGCAGCTGGAGCAGAGAACAGGAGATGCCTTTAGTGTCAAAGACACATGATGTTCCTCAGAGGAGGTACCCTCGGTGTCGAGGACATATGGCAGTATAAAAAAAAAAGAAGATGCCCTCGGTGCCAAGGACACATGACTTCATCAGGGCAAAGGAGGTGTCATCGGTGCGGAGGACACGTGTCAGAATCCAATCCCTTCTTAGAAGTGTCTCATCAAAGGGTTCCTTCTTGATCTTGTGGAGCAGATTATAAATAGGTTCCTTGAACATAGTGTGGACCCCTTTGAAGGAACTTCCTAACAGAGGCACTAATCCTTTCTGGGAAGGAACTATCTCTTTCTCCTTTTCCTTTTTCTTGGGGGCCAGAGACTTCTCTTTGCCCCCCACTATTTCATCCTCTATTCGGGAATATTTGTTGATTCGGGTCATTAGCTCTCCCATGTCTATCGGTGTTTTCTTGGTTAAGGACCGATAAAGGTCGGTATCCTGCAAGAGGCCAAGCCTGAAAGGGCAGCTGCCATGACCTCGGAACATTCCTCCACCCCGTTCAGTCCCTCCCAGTATCGAGTGGCGTACTGGCGGAGTGTTTCACATTCCTTTCGCCTAAGTGTTAATAGTGACCTGATATCGCAAAGAATCGCCTGGTTAACTCCTTTCAGGATCCTATGATGTTAGCCGAGAGAGTTTCAAACCATTTTATGGTAGAGTCCCCCAGACTCATTGAGAACACCTGGCATAGTAACCTGTGATCCGAATGGTATAGGGACATCATTTGCTTCTATTGTCTGAAGTGGGCTTCCGGGTCAGAACGTCCATCATAAACTTTGAATCTTGGTACTGCAAACTTCTTTGGTACCTCTGTCTCCATGATACTCCTTCTGAAGGGCGACCGAATGGCTTCATCATCCGTGTCGTCCTCTTGTATGACCATATCCCTCATTGTGGAATCCAACCGTGCTCTGAGGTCTTCTCTTTGCTCGGGGTGCATTTCTCCATCTTCTCAGCGTCGGTCAACATGTTCCTCAGTTCCAGGGTGTCGGATGGAGAAGGTTGACCCTTCCTCGAATTCCTCCATGCTCCATCACCCTAATAGTCCCCAACAGAGGTCATTCCAGGCCAATGATCTGGTCCTCTTGGATGGAACCTCTGGGAGCTGTTGCTTGGCCCTCGGGCATTTCAGAGCCTTGGAACTCCCCGCCTTGCTACTCAGGCAGTTCTCAAGTCCCCTGGTCCCACCTCCCTAACGAAGGGTTCCCGGGACTGCCACAAGTCTCGAGATCCTACGTCGGAGGATGCAAATCCATTAAGCTGATTCAGGACGTTCACGTTGTTCTCCTCTAACTGTCATAATCGATTCCCAAATTTTTCCTCGATCACGTCAGTCAGTTGATGGGCCAAGTGGGTTGATTTTTCAACTCCGATACTCAAACTAGTTTGGCGGGTTTTCTCCCTAGATCAATCCGAAAGTTCCTTGTTGACATTTTTGATACAGTCTCAACATGGAGGGAGTTAGTAAATTGATATTCCTTTGTTGAGGACCCTTTCCCTTTTGACGAGCATTCACCATGGTCACTGTTTTTCAGGAAACTTGGTCAATTTCCCATAGATGGCACCAAATTGTGTGCGATGATATTTGCATATAAAAAGACAGTTCTTTCCCTTGGTGAACTCGTGTTTACCTCGAAAGTCGGCGATCCCGTGACAAAAGAGGGTCAAAGATGGCCTAAGGAGTGGTGATGAATTATTCTTAGGGTTGTCTGATCGATTCTAGCAGATCGTAGATGGTCTGGGATATTTTTTGACATATCCTGGCAGTCAAAAGGAGGGTTAGAAGGGCACCATAGTGATTTCGACGTATCCCTCCCACGATCAAGTCAGTTCTTTGAGAGAGTAGAAGAAGAAAGCATTGTTTGGTGTTCTTGAAAAATGAATTTACATACTTTTATCTTCAGATTTTTATCACTATTTATACCTTCAAGAGCTCATCATTGCTGATAGGTGAAGTAGTAGGTATAACACAGTTATTGGGCAGTACACTTTCTCATTTTGCATGGGGGAGTCACAATTATTAATTGCTCGAGCTCCCGAGCATTAAATGTTCTTTCTTCAATGTAGAGGCATTAAATGCTCGAGTCCTAGGGCATTTAATGCTCCTTCTCGACTTCCCAAGTCATCGTGGATGTCCCATCCTTCTGAGGGGTCATTAATGTTTCTTTGGGATGACTGCATGTCAAAAGGGATACTTTCATCTTTTTACCCCCAACCTTGTTCATTATGTCACGTGCCTCACTCTCTTTGGTTGATGGTCTTGTCCCTTCTGTCATTCTGACTTCATTGGGAGAGTTACCCAATGATTCATAGTCTAACTCTGAGACTGATTGACTACGTTAGTCAGTGACCCCTCTAGGAGCCGAGGCAACGTGGCCAAAACAAGTCCTCAGAATCTAACCACATAGGGAATGTGCAGCTAGAACAAAGAACAGGAGATGCCCTTAGTGCCAAGGACACGTGATGTTCCCCAGAGGAGGTGCCCTCGGTGCCGAGGACGCGTGGCAATACCTAAGTAGTAAGTGCCCCTCGATGCCGAGGACATGTGGCAATATAAAAAAGAAGAATATGCCCTTAGTGCCGAGGACATGTGGCTTTGTCAGAGCGAATGAGGTGTCCTCGGTGTCCAGGACACATGTCAAAACCCAATCCCTTCTCAGAAGTATCTCATCAATAACAAAATGAGAAAGATAAAGGTGAGACCATGACAGAGATGAGAGAAACTTATCTATTGTGACTACGAAGGAGAGATGAACTGAGATTACAGAAACTGTGAAAGAGAGTCAACAATTAGATTGCATATTAGGGTCTGATAAGGATGAGACTTGAGATTTATCAGAGAACCTAAAACAAAATAGTAAAGATTGGACTGAACTCCTGTCACTAAAGTTTGGACTCTGGCACCGGTGACCATGAGTACAAGAGACGAGGATGAGATTAGAGATACGGAGAAGAGATTGGAGAGGCGTTGAGGCCTATAGTTATTAAAATCGGGTAGGACCTCAACCCAACAAAAGACTAGGTCAATGGGTTACTAGTTCAATAGTTTAAGTCTATAGTAATCAAAATCGGATCGAACAGTTCAACCGTTGGGTAACTGGTCGAAAAATAAACTCCAAAAGAGAAAAAAATGTATACATCCGACATAACCTTTTCAAGTCCAGTATCTATTTGGCCATTAACACAACTCTTGTCATCATCAACAGTTTTTATTAACACCCGGTTTCCAGCATATTAATAAACTACAATCAATTAAAAAGTAAAAACAGCCCAAAACCAATAAGTACAATATTATGATCCGTAATCAATAAGTATATTCAAAACTTAATTCAAAAATCCAAAAAAAAAAAATGCGACCATTCAAATTGGTAAACTAACCCAACTATCAAACCAAATTTAATTAAATTAACCTTTGATCTTTTACCTCCTCTTTGTGACGCTCCATTGGACACTTTCTCAAAACAACCACAAGCTTTGATTTGTTATTTGAACCAATACTAATAAGCCAATAATTAAAGCAAACAACATCATCACGAATCACAGCTTTTTCAATGATACTTCCAACATCGATTCAATAAATGTCACCAAATTAAGAGATTCAACCTCATCGAATAAAGTAGATGCAGAGAATAAATTTTGTAGCAAGTTAGACAAATGTTTGTGCCTAAAGGCACTATATAAAAAATTTGAGTTTAATAGTTTCCAAGAAAATTCAGAAAGCCACATCTAAGAATAGATTCCAAACCTATTCCTAAATCATNAATGTTTGTGCCTAAAGGCACTATATAAAAAATTTGAGTTTAATAGTTTCCAAGAAATTTCAAAAAGCCACATCTAAGAATAGATTCCAAACCTATTCCTAAATCACCCAAAAAAAATTATTATATATTCGAAGACTCAATATAAAACCCCTTAAATCATTATTAAAAAATTCACAAACTTAATCCAACAAAATTACCATTCCACTTTCTTTTTAGAGGCAATTAGAGCAAAGTTGCTTTAATAGCTCTAGAGCAAAATTATGTGAGGTTTATTTTGTAAAGCATCATCCCCTACACAACCACACAGAGATATAAAAAAAACGAGAGACAAAAAATCACATTGCAAATATTAACACACAGAGAATACCCAATTTATAACATACAAAATCNTATGTGAGGTTTATTTTGTAAAGCATCATCCCCTACACAACCACACAGAGATATAAAGAAAACGAGAGGCAAAAAACCACATTGCAAATATTAACACACAGAGAATACCCAATTTATAACATACAAAATTCAGAGTTCACAAAAACAAATATTCCTGTTAAATAACGAAAAACCCAATATAAAGGTAGAAGTATTCATCTTAAACATTATCAAAAAAAGAACAATTAAAAATACACACAGATAGAGATATAGAGAGGAGAAAATACAACCTAAATTTTCAACTGCTAGAGATCCGACATCGAAAAAAAATTTGTATTCAACATTCCCAGCAAAACTCATCTTAAAGAATTTCTAATAATAGGAAAAAAATTTTGTTTAAGTGAACTTTTGTCGAACAGGTGGTGTANAGAGGAGAAAATACAACCTAAATTTTCAACTGCTAGAGATCCGACATCGAAAAAAAAATTTGTATTCAACATTCCCAGCAAAACTCATCTTAAAGAATTTCTAATAATGGGAAAAAAAGTTTGTTTAAGTGAACTTTTGTCGAACAGGTGGTGTATGTGTGTGTAAAGGAAGAGGGAGGAAATTTTTTCAACAGATGTCGTTGCAAAAAAAAAAAGCAACAGTTTTGAGTCCTTAGGTGTTTTGTGAGTTGTGTGTGTAATGCGTGGGCGTGCCAACGTTGCTATGACGTGTGCATGTTTATTGTGCTTGGTGTGTGTCATGTGTGTTTGTAACGTGTGTGAGTGTGTGAAAGGGGTTGTAGGGGTGAAAAATGGANACAAAAAAAAAAAGCAACAGTTTTGAGTCCTTAGGTGTTTTGTGAGTTGTGTGTGTAGTGCGTGGGCGTGCCAACGTTGCTATGACGTGTGCATGTTTACTGTGCTCGGTGTGTGTCATGTGTGTTTGTAACGTGTGTGAGTGTGTGAAAGGGGGTTGTAGGGGTGAAAAATGGAGAGAGAGAGAGAGAACTTACAACAGTAGGAGAAGAGAGAAAAATTATGTCTGTAATTGGAACTAGAGTCGTAATAAGACGACGACGATCGATTCAGGGCAAAATTTGCGCAATCATCTCAAAATTGAACTGGTCATGTATAGGGAGTTCATCAATTTCGAGTCCTTAGGTGTTTTGTGAGTTGTGTATGTTGTGCATCGACATGCCAACTGTGTTATGATGTGTGCGTGTCTATTCTGTTCTCTGTGTGTTTGTGACTTGTGTGGGTGTGTGAAAGGAGTTGTAGGGGTGAAAACGGAGAGAGAAAGAGAGAACTTGTAGTAGCAAAAGAAGAGAGAAAACGGTTGTCTGTAATTCAAACTAGAGTCGTAATAAGACGATGATGATTGATTCGGGGCAAAATTTGCCCAATCATCTCTAAATCGAATCGGTCCTGTATAGGGAGTTCACCGATTTCGAGTCCTTAGGTGTTTTATAAGTTATGTGTGTTATGCGTGGGCATGGGTGTGCCAACTGTGCTATGATGTGCGTGTGTCTATTGTGTTCTGTGTGTTTGTGACGTGTGTGAGTGTGTGAAAAGGGTTGCAGGGGGTGGAAAACGGAGAGAGAGAGAGAGAGAAAGAAAAAAAAGAACTTACAGCAGCAGGAGAAGAGAGAAAGCCTCTATCAATAATTCGAACTGGAGTCGTAATAAGACAATGACGACTTATATAGGGAGTTCACCGATTTTGAGTCCTTAGGTATTTTTTAAGTTGTGTGTTGTGCGTGGGCATGACAACTGTGATATGATGTGTGTGTGTGTGTGTGTCTATTGTCCTCTATGTGTGTTGTATGTGTTTGTGACGTGTATGAGTGTGTGATAGGGGTTACAAGGGTGGAAAACAGAGAGAGAGAAAGAACGAAAAAAAAGAAAGAACTTACAGTAGTAGGAGAAGAGAGAAAACGGTTTTCTATAATTCAAACTAGGGTCATAATAAGACGACGACGATTGATTAAGGGCAAAATTTGCCCAATCATCTCAAAATCGTACTGGTCCAGTATAGGGAGTTCATCGATTTCGAGTCCTTAGGTGTTTTGTGAGTTGTGTGTGTTGTGTGTGGGCGTGGGTGTGCCAACTGTGCTATGATGTATGCGTGTTTATTGTGCTCTATGTGTGTTTGTGTGTGTTTGTGACGTGTGTGAGTGTGTGAAAGGGGTTACAGGGGGTGGAAAACGGAGAGAGAGAGAGAGAAAGAGAGAACTTAAAGCAGCAGGAGAAGAGAGAAAGTGTCTATCTGTAATTCGAATTGGAGTTGTAATAAGACGACAACGATTGATTCAGGGCAAAATTTGCCCAATCATCTCAAAATCGAACCGATCCTGTATAAGGAGTTCATCGGTTTTGAGTCCTTAGGTGATTTGTGAGTTGTGTGTGTTGTGCGTGGACGTGCCAACTGTGCTATGATCTGTGCATTTCTACTATGCTTTGTGTGTGTTTGTGACGTGTGTGAGTGTGTGAAAGGGGTTGTAGGGGGTGAAAAACGGAGAGAGAGAAAGAAAGAGAGAACTTATAGCAGCAACAGAAGAGAGGAATTGTAATAAGATAACGACAATCGATTCAGGGCAAAATTTGCCCAATCATCTCAAAATTGAACCGGTCCTATATAGGGAGTTCACCGATTTCGAGTCTTTAGGTTTTTTGTGAGTTGTGTGTGTTGTGTATAGGCATGTCAACTGTGCTATGATGTGTGTTTGACTACTGTGCTCTGTGTGTGTTTATGACGTGTGTGAATGTGTGAGTGTGTGAAAGGGGTTTAATGGGTGGAAAACAAAGAGAGAGAAAGACAGAGCTTACAACAACGGGAAAAGAGAGAAAACATTTGTCTATAATTCGAACTGGAGTCGTAATAAGACGACGAAAATCAATTCAAGGCAAAATTTTCCCAACCATCTCAAAATCGAACTGGTCCTGTATAGGAGTTCGTCAGTTTCGAGTCCTTAGGTGTTTTGTGAGTTGTGTGTGTTATGCGTAGTTGTGCCGATTGTGCTATGATATGTGTGTGTCTATTGTGTTTTATGTGTTTGTGACATGTGTGAATGTGTGAAAGGGGTTGTAGGGGGTGAAAAACGGAGAGAAAGAGAGAGTGAAAGAGAGAACTTACAGTAGCAGGAGAAAAGAGAAAACATCTCTTTGTAATTCGAATTGGAGTCTTAAGAAGACGACGATGATCGATTTAGGGTAAAATTTGCCCAATCATCTCAAAATCGAACCGATCCAGTATGGGGAGTTCACCTGTTTTGAGTCGTTAGGTGTTTTGAGATTTGTGTGTGTTTTGCATGGGGGTGCCAATAGTGCTATAATGTGTGCGTGTCTACTGTGCTTTGTGTGTGCTATGTGTTTGTGACGTGTCTAAGTGTTTGAAAGGGGTTGCAGGGGTAGAAAACAAAGAGGGAGAGAGAAAGAGAAAAAAAGAATTTACTGCAGCAAGAGAGGAAAGAAAGTGTTTGTTTATAATTCAAACTAGAGTCGTAATTAGACGACAACGATTGATTCAGGACCAATTTGCCCAATCATCTCAAAATCAAACCGGTCCTGTGTAGGGAGTTCATTAGTTTCGAGTCCTTAGGTGTTCTATGAGTTGTACGTGGGTGTGCCAATCGTGCTACGATGTGTGTGTGTGTGTGTGTGGAAGGGGTTACAAGGGTGGAAAATGGAGAGAGAAGAGAGAACTTATAGCAGTAGGAGAAGAGAGAAAACATCTGTCAGTAATTCAAACTGGAGTCGTAATAAGACAACGACGATCGATTCAGGGCAAAATTTGCCAAATCATCTCAAAATCGAACCGGTCCTGTATAGGGAGTTCACCAGTTTCGAGTCCTTAGGTGTTTTGTGAGTTGTGCGTGGGCGTGCCAACTGTGCTATAATATGTGCGTGTCTACTATGCTCTATGTGAGTTGTGTATGTGAAAGGGGTTATAGGGGGTGGAAAATGGAGAGAGCGAGCGAGAGAACTTACAGCAGCAACATAAGAGAGAAAACGTCTATCTGTAATTCGAATTGGAGTCGTAATAAGATGATGATGATCGATTCAGGGCAAAATTTGNAGTCGTAATAAGACGAAGATGATCAATTCAGGGCAGAATTTGCCCAATCATCTCAAAATCGAATCGGTCCTGTATAGGGAGTTATTTGATTTCGAGTCCTTAGGTTTTTTGTGAGTTATGTGTGTTGTGTGTGGGTGTGCCAACTGTGCTATGATGTGTGCGTGTCTACTGTGCTTTGTGTGTGCTGTGTGTATTTGTGACGTGTGTGAATGTGTGAAAGGGGTGGAAAACGGAGAAAGGGAGAAAGAGAGAACTTACAGCAGTAGGAGAAGAGAGAAAGCATCTGTTTGTAATTCGAACTGGAGTCGTAATAAGACGACGATGATTGATTCAAGGCAAAATTTGCCCAATCATCTCAAAATGGAACCGGTCTTGTATACGAAGTTCACTTGTTTCGAGTCTTTAGGTTTTTTGTAAGTTGTGTGTGTTGTGCGTGGGGCGTGTGCCAACTGTGCTATGATGTGTGTTTGTTTATTGTGCTCTGATGTGTGCCTATTTACTGTGCTCTATGTGTGTTTGTGACTTATGTGAGTGTGTGAAAGGGGTTGCAGGGGCGGATAATGAAGAGAGAGAGAGAGAGAAAGAAATAAAGAAGTTATAGCAGCAAGAGAAAAGAGAAAGCGTATGTCTGTAATTCGAACTGGAGCCGTAATAAGACGACGATAATCGATTCCGGGCAAAATTTGCCCAATCATCNTGTTTTGTGAGTTGTGTGTGTTGTGCATAGGCGTGCCAACTGTGCTATGATATGTGCGTGTCTATTGTGCTCTGTGAGTGTGCGAAAGGGGGTGTAGGGCTTGAAAAACGGAGAAAGAAAAAGAGAGAACTTATAGCAGCAAGAGAAGAGAGAAAACATCTGTCTATAATTCGAACTGGAGTTGTAATAAGACGACGACGATCGATTCAGGGCAAAATTTGCCCAATCATCTCAAAATTGAACTGGTCTTGTATAGGGAGCTCACTGGTTCCGAGTCCTCAGTTGTTTTGTGAGTTGTGTGTGTTATGCGTGGTCGTGCCAACTGTGCTACAATTTGTGCATTTCTGCTGCGTTCTATGTGTGCTGTGTGTATTTGTGACGTGTGTGAGTGTGTGAAAGGGGTTGTAGGGGTGGAAAATGGAGAGAGGGAGAAAGAGAGAACTTACAGCAACAAGATAAGAGAGAAAACGTCGGTCTATAATTTGAACTGGAGTTGTAATAAGACAACAACGATTGATTCAGGGCAAAATTTGCCCCAATCATCTCAAAATCGAACCGGTCCTATATAGGGAGTTCACCAATTTTGAGTCCTTAGGTGTTTTTGTGAGTTGTGTGTGTTGTGCGTGGGCATGTTAATTATGCTATGATGTGTGTGTGTCTACTATGCTCTGTTTGTGAGTGTGTGAAAGGGTTGTAGGGGTGGAAAACAGAGAGAGAGAGTAAGAGATAACTTACAGCATCAAGAAAAGAGTGGAAACGTTTGTTAGTAATTTGAACTGGAGTCGTAATAAGACAACGATGATTGATTTAGGGCAAAATTTGCCCAATCATCTCAAATTGAACCGGTTCTGCATAAGGAGTTCACCGATTTTGAGTCTTTAGGTGTTTTGTGAGTTGTGTGTGTTGTGCGTGGGCGTGGGTGTGGGCGTGCCAACTATGCTATAATGTGTGGGTGTCGACTATGCTATGTGTGTTTGTGATGTGTGTGAGTGTGTGAAAGGGTTGTAGGGTGTGGAAAACGGAGAAAGATAGAGAGAAAGAGAAAGAAAGAACTTATAGCAGCAAGAGAAGAGAGAAAATGGTTGTCTATAATTCGAACTAGAGTCGTAATATGACTACGATGATCGATTCAGGGCAAAATTTGCCCAATTATCTCAAAATTGAATCGATCCTGTATAGGGAGTTCACCGGTTTCGAGTTCTTAGGTGTTTTATGAGTTGTGCATGTTGTGCGTGGGCATGGGTGTGTTAACTATGCTATGATGTGTGTGAGTGTGTGACAGGGGTTACAGGGGGTGGAAAACGGAGAGAGAGAGAGAGAGAGAGAAAGAGAGAACTTACAACAACAGGAGAAGAGAGAAATCGGTTGTCTGTAATTTGAACTGGAGTCGTAACAAGACGACGACGATCGATTTAGGGCAAAATTTGCCCAATCATCTCAAAATCGAATCGATCATGTATATGGAGTTCATCGATTTCGAGTCCTCAGGTGTTTTTCGAGTTGTGCGTGGGCGTGCCAATTGTGTTATGATGTGTGCGTGTCTAGTGTGCTCTGTATGTGTTTGTGACGTGTGTGAAAAGGTTGTAGGGGTGAAAAACGAAGAGAGCGAGAGAGAGAGAGAGAGATAGAACTTACAGCAACAGGAGAAGAGAGAAAACGTCTATCTGTAATTTGAACTGGAATCGTAATAAGACGACAATGATCGATTTAGGGCAAAATTTGCTCAATCATGTCAAAATTGAATCGGTCCTGTTTTGGGAGTTCACCTATTTGGAGTCCTTAGGTGTTTTGTGAGTTATGTGTGTGTTGTACGTAGCCGTGCTAACTCTGCTATAATGTGTGCGTTTCTAGTGTGCTATGTGTATTTGTGACGTGTGTGAGTGTAGAGGGAGAAAGAGAGAACTTATAGCAGCAGGAGAAGAGAGAAAACGTCTATTTGTAATTTGAACTGGAGTCATAATAAGACGACGACGATTGAGTCAAGGCAAATTTGCCCAATCATCTCAGAATCGAACTAGTCCTGTATAGGGAGTTCACCTGTTTCGAGTCCTTAGGTATTTTGTGATTTGTGTGTGTTGTGCGTGGGCGTGCCAACTGTGCTATGATGTGTGTGTGTCTCTACTGTGCTCTGTGGGTGTTGTGGGTGTTTGTGACCTGTGTGAGTGTGTGAAAGGGATTGCAGGGGGTGGAAAACGAAGAGAGAAAGAGAGAGAAAGAGAGAACTTACAACAGCAAGATAAGAAAGAAAGCGTTTGTTTGTAATTCAAACTAGAGTCGTAATAAGACGAAGATGATCAATTCAGGGCAGAATTTGCCCAATCATCTCAAAATCGAATCGGTCCTGTATAGGGAGTTATCTGATTTCGAGTCCTTAGGTTTTTTGTGAGTTATGTGTGTTGTGTGTGGGTGTGCCAACTGTGANTGGTCCTTATAAATTATTTATGAAAGATTCAATGATATATTATTATGTTTAACACTCATCTATTTTGGTACAAAGGTTTTTTTGTTAGGTCTTGCTGTATTTTTCGATAAGTAAAACTAAATTCATTCCGAATAACAAGATATTACAATATAACTCAAGACGCAACAAAGTTTTTACACTTTAATAGGGTGGCCCAGAGTCTAACTCCTAAAAAAAGTAATTTGACCCAACCTAATGTATTAAAGATATTACAAATTCTCTCACAACCTAAGAGGAACTATGTATAAATAATTTTACGTCGGTTGCTATAAGAGGTTTTTATATGAACTTTTTTTATTGGTTCTTTTTGTATACCACTTATGTATGTATAATTTGTCTACAATTGATGTTCTTTTAGTGAAATTGTATTTCTAAACAAGTATTAAATTGATATTTTTAGAAAATAATATTATATAGCGAGTTTTAGATTGCCCCCGTTGAGAAAGTGTTTTGGCTCCGCCCTTCATATATTGTATATGGGAGTTGGATAGAACAGCTATAAAGCCCAAAACAAAGACGATGCTTGACGGAAACAATGTTTTGGCCCGTTTGATCATCCACACAGAACGGAGAAGAGGAAGAAGATCATGTCTATGGTAACTGCAAAGGTCATCCCAATCGCAAAGAGCATGGGAGACGATTGTGATATGGGATTCGAGATTTGAGAGTGAGAAGAGCGTTTGAAACTCTCAGGGTTCATTCTAGATTAGGGCAAAAAAAGTTTGGTTTTATGGAATTCAAGTGCTAGATTGGTTTCACGGGTTACATAAAATCTGTGTAGTTTTATGGGTTTGTTGAGGGATGAGTATTTAACCGATCCGATTAGAGAACCAGCTTAGTTTGATCACTAGTTTTTCGGGTTGACCCTTTGATATAATTCAAATTTATTGACACTGTTGATCTCCAACGATCTATTTTATCATTAATAAATGATAATATGACACCTATATTTTTTATTAAATGCTTTAATTATAAAGTTTATTCTTCTACTAGAATAAAGAGTCCTATTGAAATTGTTAAAAAAGTGATTCAAACAATTTTTTAATTCCAATTTAAAATAATAAGAGGCTAACGAGTTCCGATGGTGAGAAGCTATGTAAGTTTTTAAAAATTAAAAATTTATAAAAATTGGATTGAGAATTTGGAGCTCATACTAGACAACGACATATATTCTCAAAAAAAAAAAAAACTTAAAAAAAAAAAGATGAAATAATGTAGGGATATCATATTACACCCAATATTTACTCCGTGGTTAGAGATNAGCCAATCCTTTCACCATTTTGATGAGGTCCGATCCGGATTTCCAAAGCAATAAAAAATTAGTTATGCTAAAAAATTATGATATTGACAAAGTAAAGAATATACTACCAATTTTTTTTGAGTTTAACTTAGGAACATTTGTACCAATCATCAAAAGCAGTTCTAGTCACCACAATCATCAAACTTCAAGTAACAAAATACTTGAATTTTAGCATTAAAATGGTGTTATCACTAGGAATCGATCAATTGATGACTTTGACATAACAAAACCTAAAATAATTGATTGAATATGCTTGGTACCAACTACTAACAGCGAACTGTATACCATTGAGGATTAAAAGAATGATATTGGTACCTTAAAAACAATTCAAGGATGTTTGGCTTTGTAAAGCTTTGAATGACAGAGATAAGACACAAATCCAAATTAAAAAAAACCAATATACCCAACATGAAAAACAGTGGAATTCCATCAATTTGGACCATTGTGAGTTAAAAGAGACGATGAGCTTCGAATGACCATGAAAAAAAGGTAGAGTGGTCAAATAAATTACCAGTTCAGAACAGTAAATAGAAGAATAAAGAGGCGAAGCAAATTAGTATAATAATCAAGGGCGGAGCTACGGTGGGGGCATTGAGGACAACTGGCTCAACTGGAATTTTCAGAAACCTTGGAACCTAGTATTTTAAAATTTTTAACTTTTGTTAGGAATTTGCCCCCACAGAAAAGTGGAAGGTGGTAACATTTTGGTAGCGCAAGTTCGGAGAGTGAAGCTTTAAGGACAATGATCCATCGAGAACTCTTAATAGGGTACTAACCTCGCTATCGCCATTCTATTAGAGAAGTCTCTCTCTTTCTCTCTCTCACTGTTCTGTTGTGCCGTTTGAGTGAGCAGTAGAATGCCCTACTACTTTCACTGTGAATTAAAGTAAATTCCCGATGACTGGTTCATACAACTACCTCATCTTTGACCTCCCTCCCAATCTTTTAGTTTTATTTCCAATGCCCCCTAGTGATATTGTTTAGAAAATCAGTATTGCTACGTTGATCAAATTGTGGGACAAAATTTGGAACCCAAATTATATGACAACATATTATTTTGGAGTCTTTATTGGGGCCTAAATGACATGACACCAAGTAAAAAAGTCTAAGTCAACTGTCACGTCATTTGAGCTCTTAATTTGGTCTCAAAATTTGATCAGTGTAACATTATTATTAAAATGTAGGTGGGGTGGGGTCCTTTGATAAAGTAAAACATTGGACTTAAAATTCTTACATTTGGCGAGGCTGATTGGAAATTAAACACTTTAATTCAACATATGTATCTGATCAAAAAAACAAAAAAATTCAACATATGTAAATTTGGATTTAGTAGTAAAATATTAAAATTTTCTAGGTTGTTTTTAGTAATNATTTCATAGAGATTTTTATTGCTCTGTAATTGGAGCTTGTTCCTGTCCAGTTACTGAGTCATTGTAAGTAATGGTGATTTGTTCGAATTACTTTGACAAGGTGCCACGAAACTTATAATTCATGTCCTGGAATTGGAGTTGGAGAAGAAGTTTATTAATTAAAACCTGAACTAAAATGGTGTTCAATCCCAATTCCAAGCATGAGCACCCAGAGTTTCTTTCAATTAAGATGGTTAATCATAACTCTATCAGACAACTAGCATGCTATTTTGTAGTTTTTCTTTTAGTTTTTGGCTTGATGTAATTTAAACTCTTTGTTTGGTTGCCAGGGAAATCTTAAACAAAAGTATAATGTTCAATGGTTTTGTGATAACCTTCTTTTCATTATTTTATTTTGTATTTTTGTTGAGGTCCTTGCTAATGAGATGCTGGAGTCAAAGATTAGAAACTTTAGTTGCTTATCGTTATTTTTCCCAAGCAACCAAATTGACTATAATTTGTAACAATATCGTACGACAATGTCGACAGTATTATATTCATGAAAAAAACTGTAATATTAACAGAGACTAGAGAGTATCAAAATCATGTCACGCTTTCTTACCCGAGTAAATAGAATGTATTATGCTTATATACACTAACAAGACATGGCATCTTCCACAAGAATTCCCGAGGAAACAGAGAGGATAAGGTTCGTGGAAAAAAAGTTCTAACTTCACCAAATAATATCTCAAATAGGTCATGCATGTTTGCCTGAGTAAATGTGTGAAGTTTATTAAGTGGAAAGCTTCTTGTATTCCTTGTCGTTATGTGACTCTCTGTCTCTCATGGACATATGCAAACACAAACTTACATACAGACACATTCACATACACACAAATAGTGTTGGTCTGTTTGTATTTTTCATTTTTAATTGTTCTGTTCTGGTTGCATTTTAACTGCTAAATGCATAACTGATCTCTTCAGTTGGGAATATTGCGGCACATCGGAGACGGCAGCATGCAGTTACAGTGGGAAAAGAAAGAAGAGAAGCACTGATAAGAACAAAACGCCTGTGCATAGTGGGAGTTAGTGATGATAGAGATTTCCCATTTGACAGTGATATGATAACTGATGAAGAACAATCAATTTTGGAGGCTCAGGCTTCTTCAGCTGTGGAAACATTAAAGCTTGCTGTTGGCTATCAGTATGTCAACTCGTCCTAGTCTTCTCATATAATATGAGGGATGAGTTTTAGCTCAATTCCAACAAGGAGTTAGACTGTTTTTGGTGTCTTGGGAAAAGTGGCTATTAGATTCTACCTAGCATCCGTGTGTGTGTGTGCATGTGCTAATAGTTTCTCTAGTTGTCAGCTTGTTAGCTAAATGATGTAAGGCTCTTGTTTGTGCATGCTTAGTTTCTTTATTCATTCATCAGAGTCCAATTTTGTGCACATGTCCTTTCCTTTGATGTTCTTGTTGGATTTTAAAGTCAAAGTATGTGTAGAAGCGAGGTCTAGCAAAAATGTCTGGCTATTACTACGTCTACGTATTAAAGCAAGAAACTTTGAAAATGGTGGTGGAGGCTCAAGTAGAAATGGGAAATGCAATACAGGAATATTGTTAGGGATTCTATGTAGACCAGAATAGGATTTTATTTGAGAAGCAAAAAGTAACATGCACAAAGGACTCATATTAGAAACAGATTTCACATGGATCTCAGGAAGTGTTTCAGCAGCATTGTTCACATGATGTGTTTTGATAATGGGAGATGCTTGCTGGAATGGACTGGATTCTCCTGACTGTTGGAGTGGATTTTTATTAGTCTGGGGAGTGGGTTTCTGGAATGTGGCTTTTTTTTTGTTGTTTAGAGGGAGTTTTGCAGTATCTCTAGGTATGTGCATAAGTTTTTAATTGCACGTGTACTTTCATTTTGGGATCACGAAGTAATGCAGATGTGGTTATGCATCCTTGATGCTTAATTTTACTGCAGACAGTCGTTCCCTTATTTTTCCATCACAAAGCACTAACAACATCTTTATTGTATATGTATTAGAGGGAAAGGTGCAATGCAGAAAAGAGTGACTGCTCTTCGTGAATTAAGGCGTTTGTTGTCTAGATCTGAATTTCCTCCGGTTCAAGCTGCCCTCGAGGCTGGGGCAATTCCTATCCTCGTGCAATGTCTTTCATTTGGCTCTCCAGATGAACAGGTCCAAATAATTTATTTATTTATTTTGCATTTTTTCATTTCCATAGTTGAGTAATTCTCACCTGAATACAAGTCTAGTTTTTGAAGACAACTTGGGATTGTTAGTAATTATGTTTGAAACCACAGGAAAAGGGTAGATTAGGGGATTTTGGGTTGGGGGCCGAGGGGGGAAGAGAAAAGTATGCTTTCCTCTTCCTTTTGATTTCACAGCCATGCTGTGTGGTTGTCTATCAATGTGTGGCAATTGTTTATGCAAATAGTGCATTAGTGCCAATGTGAGTGCCATACCTTGAGATTGGTGAATTGAATAAGGAACACTGCAGAAACTATCTCTTGACNGTCATTGTAAGTAATGGTGATTTGTTCGAATTACTTTGACAAGGTGCCACGAAACTTATAATTCATGTCCTGGAATTGGAGTTGGAGAAGAAGTTTATTAATTAAAACCTGAACTAAAATGGTGTTCAATCCCAATTCCAAGCATGAGCACCCAGAGTTTCTTTCAATTAAGATGGTTAATCATAACTCTATCAGACAACTAGCATGCTATTTTGTAGTTTTTCTTTTAGTTTTTGGCTTGATGTAATTTAAACTCTTTGTTTGGTTGCCAGGGAAATCTTAAACAAAAGTATAATGTTCAATGGTTTTGTGATAACCTTCTTTTCATTATTTTATTTTGTATTTTTGTTGAGGTCCTTGCTAATGAGATGCTGGAGTCAAAGATTAGAAACTTTAGTTGCTTATCGTTATTTTTCCCAAGCAACCAAATTGACTATAATTTGTAACAATATCGTACGACAATGTCGACAGTATTATATTCATGAAAAAAACTGTAATATTAACAGAGACTAGAGAGTATCAAAATCATGTCACGCTTTCTTACCCGAGTAAATAGAATGTATTATGCTTATATACACTAACAAGACATGGCATCTTCCACAAGAATTCCCGAGTAAACAGAGAGTATAAAGTTCGTGGAAAAAAAGTTCTAAATTCACCAAATAATATCTCAAATAGGTCATGCATGCTTGCCTGAGTAAATGTGTGAAGTTTATTAAGTGAAAAGCTTCTTGTATTCCTTGTCGTTATGTGACTCTCTGTCTCTCATGGACATATGCAAACACAAACTTACATACAGACACATTCACATACACACAAATAGTGTTGGTCTGTTTGTATTTTTCATTTTTAATTGTTCTGTTCTGGTTGCATTTTAACTGCTAAATGCATAACTGATCTCTTCAGTTGGGAATATTGCGGCACATCGGAGACGGCAGCATGCAGTTACAGTGGGAAAAGAAAGAAGAGAAGCACTGATAAGAACAAAACGCCTGTGCATAGTGGGAGTTAGTGATGATAGAGATTTCCCATTTGACAGTGATATGATAACTGATGAAGAACAATCAATTTTGGAGGCTCAGGCTTCTTCGGCTGTGGAAACATTAAAGCTTGCTGTTGGCTATCAGTATGTCAACTCGTCCTAGTCTTCTCATATAATATGAGGGATGAGTTTTAGCTCAATTCCAACAAGGAGTTAGACTGTTTTTGGTGTCTTGGGAAAAGTGGCTATCCCTATTAGATTCTACCTAGCATCCGTGTGTGTGTGTGCATGTGCTAATAGTTTCTCTAGTTGTCAGCTTGTTAGCTAAATGATGTAAGGCTCTTGTTTGTGCATGCTTAGTTTCTTTATTCATTCATCAGAGTCCAATTTTGTGCACATGTCCTTTCCTTTGATGTTCTTGTTGGATTTTAAAGTCAAAGTATGTGTAGAAGCGAGGTCTAGCAAAAATGTCTGGCTATTACTACGTCTACGTATTAAAGCAAGAAACTTTGAAAATGGTGGTGGAGGCTCAAGTAGAAATGGGAAATGCAATNTCTCCAGCATTTGGGTTCAAGATCTCCTTCAAGAATGGGTTCAACATCTTCTTCTTCCTTTTTTTTTTTAAATTTTTTTATGGCATCTGGCTTCAAATCTTGAAGGAGGTCTTGGGTGGAACAAACACAAATCAAATCAAATCTTGCATCTGGCTTCAAATTTTATTCTCTGATTTTTTTGGCTCACAGGGAATGAACACACACACACACATAGTGGGTTTTCTAGGTTACGAATTTGTGGATTTTATGGGTTACAACTTTGTGGATCTGATTTTATGGGTTACGAAATATGTTGATTAATTTCTGGGTTACGAATTTGTGGATCTAATTTTTGGATCACACACACACGGATCACTGCTTCAATAGATTTGACGTTCCTTTTTTTGTTTTTTTTTTTTAACAAGTTAATATATTAAAATGTTTTTATATGAAATTGTTAATCCAAATAAGTTTCATTATTTTCTATTTTATGAAATTGTTTTTGAAATTATCTAACTAAACAAGATCTTCGTCTTAAAAAACATTAAAACACACTTTTCTAAAACTCTTCTCAAAAATCGTTTTCAGAGACTGTGTTTTGATATGCAATCTAAGCAGGCCCTATATTTTCTCCAAAACAATTGGAGATCATTGTCTTTGAGATTCTATCCTTGATGAAATATTTCAACATTTGATGATCCTTGTTTACCAACTATTATATTTAAGGAAGTTATTGGTTGTTCGGGTACTTCGGTGTCATGACTATCACCAAAAATTTCATTATCCTTTCATTGAGAGTGGCATTATTCCAACCTGAGCATGCCAACCCTTTTAATTTTCCTCTTGCGAGTTGATATAGAGCACAATGCCCAGTACTTTAATTCGATTTGACTTTGAAGAAACAAGTATTTTTCAAAGTATTATCTACTATTACATGTCAAAAGAGTATAAAAAAATGAGTTAGTTATACTATATCCTTAGAAACAAATACTTGTAAGAAAATCAACTAGTGAAATATTGGTTTTAATTCCTTAAATTGGTCACATTTACTTTATAGATATATCATAATATCATAATAAGACGATATTACACATTTTGCAAGTTAAAAATTATTAATTTTGTTTACTATTGTTAAAAAAATACTAAAACTTATAATTTTTAAGTTGTTAAATAAAAGTAAAATATAAAAAATATTTTATTATAGATATAGCCCGATGGCACTCGTATCCTGTTAAGTTTTGTCGTATCGTATGTGCATCACATATCTGTATTTGTATCCATATCCATGTTTCCTAGAACTCTAGAAATTAATATAGTTCAATGATTATGTTTTGGATTAGTTGAACCATCAAGTGATAACTAATATGATTAATAATCCAGATGTATGCTAATATACTATGTATATCTACATTTTTGTGGTTGATGCAAAAATAGTTGGGACAGGGCTTTGTTGAGGTGATATTTACTTTTGTTATAAATTTTTGTCTTATTGAAAAGAAAATAGATGAACTTGATGCTTTTTCTTATTTTTAACAATTCAAGGTTTCATGGTAATCTTGAGATGCATAAGCTTTCCTTGAACTTTTTATTTTGGCTTTACTACTACATTTTGAATTTTTATTTAGCTCCCTTATTCCTTCTTGTCATCAGCCCAATGCTGAATGTTGTAGATAATTGTTAAACAATCATTTACTCCCAAAATTTAAGCTTTTGAAGAGCGTGTAACTTAAGTATTTATACTTCAACACGCCCCTCACCTGTAGGCTAGATTTTGGGCTTATCATGTGTAAATATTTTTAATAATTAGGGTGATGGCGAGGTTCGAACACAAGACTTTCTGCTCTAATTCTATGTTAAACAACCATTTATTCCAAAAGGTTAAGTTTTTGGTTGGAGACGGTGTAACTTAAGTATTTATACTTCAACAATAATATTTCTAATCTCTAATGAGACCTTTCCAGAAAGTGTACAGTTAGACTGTTAAAATGCTCTTGATGTGTAGAAAAGAGTTCCTTGCCAGTTGCTGAGCAGTGTGCATGGGCACTGGGAAATGTTGCTGGTGAAGGAGAGGAGATGAGAAATATTCTGCTGTCACAAGGAGCCTTACCACCTCTTGCAAGAATGATGCTTCCAAACAAGGGTTCAACTGTGAGAACAGCCGCTTGGGCGTTGTCGAACCTTATCAAGGTTTAGAACTGCTCATCAAAGATAGAAATACAATTTTCAAAGCATTTTTTTAATTTGAAAAACAATGTGCACTCTTATTTGTTGTGTAAAAATTGCATTGGTTTATGTGTTAGAAGAGCAGGTGTTATTGTAGTTTTTTTCTTATTTTCTTTCAATGTAGATAGCTTCCACCATCTAAACTTCAAGATTTTGTCTTATGTTATTCCCCAAGGACATTCAACATAATAAGCCACATTTGAATGTAGTATTGAGCTTGTAAATTAGTTCAACATAGAGTATTCTTATTTCCTTGAGATTACTTTTACCAGGGCATTGTTCTTTTGACAACATTTACGGCATGGATCTGTGTTTGTGGTTGTAGGGCCCAAATCCTAAAGCGGCAACTGAACTCATAAGAACCAATGGAGTACTTGATGCAATTCTCCGGCATTTGAGGAACGCGTAAGTCATTGCCAATTCAGCAGGTTACAATGCTGTGACAAGTTTGTGGACTGAAATCCACTACTTGATGGACACTTTCCCATACTGAATAACATGGATTGATCAATTGAGATTTCTGTTCTGATATGTGGGATATAGTTCTGCTATCTGCGTTGGTGACTTATGTGCATAATTTGGCACATTTAGATTCCTTTATAAACAGGGGCCATTTAATCGGAACTTGAAATTGCCAAAGCTCTTATAGAAAACAATTGTTGAAACATGAAACTTTCATCGAAGTTTCAGATCAAAAATAAAAAAGGATATGCTTATGGGCTTAAATTTGTGTTACGAGTAACATTTGTTTTAAAATACATTTTTATAATTTTGCAATTTGTGGTTGATTCGGGGACAAATTTAAAACCGACATGGAATTATAGTCAAGTGTACATGGTGTTTAGTAAAAAGATTGTAATGTTTTCATTGCCACGCGTCAAATTATCAAATGTCCTTCTCCACCTAATTCTTTATCTATCTTGTTTTTAACATATTATTCTGCCGATTCCAATGTGTTGTTCAAAGAGTACCAACATTTTGTGCCCTTCTCATTCTCACTTTATTGATTGTCAATTTTTGGTCTGCTCCTTGTAGTTGCACTTCCTCAGTGCTGTTGTAGAACACTTCAAATATATTTTTTCTGCTCCTTTCTATATGGTGTTGTGGTCATGTTTTGCGTCATCTCAATTTGTTATGTTGTTTATAGGAGCTTTAAAGATTCCACCTACCGATAGTTACTTGGCGTAAGATCATACTAAGTTGCCACATTTGGCTCAATGACACTTCAATAACGTGTGGCTTTCTTATGGTCTTCATTGCATGCAGAAATTATATTGCAATATGATCTTTTAGTGTAGTCATATCATGCTATGTAGTTTTGTATAATCAAACTACTGGTACAATCAGGTGTGTGGAATTGGCAACTGAAGTAGCATGGGTTGTAGCTTATCTCTCCGCCCTTTCAAATGTTGCACCCAGTATGCTGATAAAGAGTAATATCCTTCAATTCCTTGTGGAAAGATTGGCAAATTCGAGCAGTTTGCAATTGCTCATTCCGGTAACAGGCAAAATAATTGCCTAAATTAGCTCTTTTAAATTAATGCATTAAAATTTTGTGTGTTGGCATGATATATGTTTTCTATTATATGCAGATCAACATAGGCCACTCTAATATGCCAGCCTTACTATACCTGTGTCTTGAATCTTCTTTCAAGNCGGGGACAAATTTAAAACCGACATGGAATTATAGTCAAGTGTACATGGTGTTTAGTAAAAAGATTGTAATGTTTTCATTGCCACGCGTCAAATTATCAAATGCCCTTCTCCACCTAATTCTTTATCTATCTTGTTTTTAACATATTATTCTGCCGATTCCAATGTGTTGTTCAAAGAGTACCAACATTTTGTGCCCTTCTCATTCTCACTTTATTGATTGTCAATTTTTGGTCTGCTCCTTGTAGTTGCACTTCCTCAGTGCTGTTGTAGAACACTTCAAATATATTTTTTCTGCTCCTTTCTATATGGTGTTGTGGTCATGTTTTGCGTCATCTCAATTTGTTATGTTGTTTATAGGAGCTTTAAAGATTCCACCTACCGATAGTTACTTGGCGTAAGATCATACTAAGTTGCCACATTTGGCTCAATGACACTTCAATAACGTGTGGCTTTCTTATGGTCTTCATTGCATGCAGAAATTATATTGCAATATGATCTTTTAGTGTAGTCATATCATGCTATGTAGTTTTGTATAATCAAACTACTGGTACAATCAGGTGTGTGGAATTGGCAACTGAAGTAGCATGGGTTGTAGCTTATCTCTCCGCCCTTTCAAATGTTGCACCCAGTATGCTGATAAAGAGTAATATCCTTCAATTCCTTGTGGAAAGATTGGCAAATTCGAGCAGTTTGCAATTGCTCATTCCGGTAACAGGCAAAATAATTGCCTAAATTAGCTCTTTTAAATTAATGCATTAAAATTTTGTGTGTTGGCATGATATATGTTTTCTATTATATGCAGATCAACATAGGCCACTCTAATATGCCAGCCTTACTATACCTGTGTCTTGAATCTTCTTTCAAGTTCAAGTACTAATTGATAACATTTCATGTCAACTCCATAACTATGTAAAATTAGAAGTGTAAAATGTGTGTGATCTAAGTACCAAACAACTTTTTCCTTTTGTTTGCCCCTTTTTTTTTCACACTAGGTACCTTGAAGGCTTGAAATAATTTCCTTCGGAAAGTCTGGTGTCATATGCTGATTGACTTGATCAGTTCAAGCTTTCCATGTTGTGGTTGAAAATGAGCATGATCATTTGAGTTGAGATTCTGCTGTGCTGATAATGGAGGGATTACTCAACAAATGTGTTTCTTATACTTCCTGTAATGCTCCGGTTTCCCGGGGCGTTACTTCGTTAAACGATGGACACAATTCCACAAAATATTCCAAATATATGGTCAAATCTATAATTACCTCAATAAAAAATATAATTACAAATTTAATCTTCAAAGGCCGATGAAACTTGTAATTTCATTTTTATAAAAATTATATCGTGATTCGTCCATCTCCGATTTTTCAAATATTAATTTTGGTCTTTTCTTTCTAGATCATCCTAAAAAATATTAGCGGCGGAGAAGTATACAATATAGCAGGAAATAATATGTTAAAAAAAAATACGAATGATCATATACCAAATAACTCAAATAATAGGAACATGAACACTGGAATCATTAGTCAAATTGGACATGTCANGCAGGAAATAATATGTTAAAAAAAAATACGAATGATCATATACCAAATAACTCAAATGATAGGAACATGAACACTGGAATCATTAGTCAAATTGGACATGTCGCATAGCTCAATTGCTATTAAACATAACCTTATACTGGGTTCATCTTGGTGACATGACAAATGATACTTGAGCATATAAATCCATGCTCATACTTATCAGGATTTCATATCAACCAAAATAATAAATAGGAATACAAATTTTAGATGATCAAAAGAACACACTTTACAAAGAGATTGAAAGATATAAGCATATTATATACTTCTCCGCACCTCAAAATCATGGAGAACTTCGATAGATATAAAATTGAAGTACCACGAACAAGATACTTAAATCTCCGTTCAATTTTTTACCCCAAAATCAAGTTTTTCATTCTTTTTTTTTTTCTCCCTCTCTTTCATTTTTTTCTCCTTTCTTTCCCTTGGTTTACCCTACTGATCAAGAGATCATATTTGTAGAGTGAATCATGGGGAGTAGCCTTGGGCTCCAAGCTCCTCATGTAAGGCATATGAGGTCATTATGGACATTTGTCCGTTCTATTTGTTTAACAATTGTTTTTTTTTTACTTAACAGCCACATGTCTTTTTTTTTTTTTTAGCATATTATGGCAAGGACACTTGTCACTTATACCTTGCAAATATTTATACATGTGGCACATACTTTTACTTATATTATATAATTCAGGCACTTTGGATATTTAACATAACACTAAATATGGTTAATATTATAGTCATTTGACTCGTTTTCACACAACGAATCTATTTTTAAGGCCCATTTATTTATTTGAAATTTCAAAAAAATATTTTTATATTATGCTTTTGATCGCATAAAATCCTAGTTTGCGTTTTAATTAACGTATTACCGATTAATTTTAATACTGGTCATTACAGTTTCTCAGTCTACATTACAAACAAGCTGCATCTTTGCTTATGGTCTTACAATGGTATTCGCTGTTCTTCTGGAATGAACACAAACTAGGTGTATAACAATTCTCTAGTCAATATGATTTCTATTGTGATCCGGTTAAAGGAAGAATGAGAAATAGTAGAATCCTAATAACTTTTCTTAATCATCTCCCATTTCATGTGATTGTGCATTGGATTAACTGCTGAATTGTGTACAACTTGTCGTCCCCTGATTTGTCATGCCTTTTTTATATTTTATCTGTAAGTCTGGGTATAGATTGAATACTAAATGCAGCTAGGATGGTCTTGTAACATTTTTTAGAAAAACCATTGCATACTCTGGATCTTTTTTGTTAAATACATTTCCCTGCAGGTGTTGCGAAGCTTAGGTAATCTTGTGGCTGGTGATGCTTACACAACTAAAGTTGTTCTTGTTCCTGGACATGAGATTACAGGCTAGTTTCTATCTTAGTCTGCTTGCGGAGGTGGGAAAGTGTAACTTCTACCACATTTTTTGGGCAACTCACTGAAATTTGGTGGTGTTTGCAGATAATGTCATATCTGTGCTAATTAAATGTCTCAAGAGTGAGCATCGCGTCTTAAAAAAGGTAAAAAAAATTTTATAGTGGCTAAGACACTGTCTCGATCAAATGTCACCAGAAGCTCCGTTACTTTTGTAGGAGGCAGCTTGGGCACTATCCAATATAGCTGCTGGTTCTGTTGAACACAAGCAGTTGATATATTCAAGTGAGGCAGTGCCACTGTTGTTACGCCTCCTTTCTACAGCACCATTTGACATAAGAAAGGAAGTAGCACATGTTTTGGGTAACCTCTGTGTTGCTCCAGCGGAAGGTGCTGGGAGGCCAAATTTGATTATGGACCACTTGGTTTCGCTCATTAACAGAGGATGCCTTCCTGGCTTTATCGATCTAGTGAGATCGGCTGATATTGAGGCTGCAAGACTAGGACTTCAATTCTTGGAGCTGGTAATCTTTTTTAATGATCCACCCATTATTATCTTTGACTCAAGATTTTTAGGAAGTTGTTCATATAACATACCACCTATATAGCACAAGAGTTTATTGCTCCTGGTTTCTTTCCTTGTTAAAATTACTGATTTTGTTTTTGGCCCTTGATGATTCCAATTTTGTCTACCTTACAATTTGGCAATTGCAAGTACCTCCAAGTAGTCCATCAATATCTCAAAAAACTTAGAGATGATCCAGTCTTCTATTTAAAGAGCAAGGTTCTAATTAATCTTATAAGAAGACTTTGTTTCTGAAGAATCTTATGATAAGAATTCTTGAAAGGTCCAAGTAGCTGCTGAATGGAAACAAGCAGGTGTTTCCTCTGTGTTATACTATTTTGAAACTTGGGCTTGGTTGCTACAAATAGTTAGAGACTTGCCCTCTAATCTTGGAATCACTTATCTTTTAAGCATAAAACATAGTCAAGTCTATGGTCTAGTATGCAGTTCATTACGGCAAACTAAAAAAAAGAGTATCATCATAAGTTGTGAAACAAAACTCTAGTATCAACCCTATTTCTGATGGTGAAGAACCATGAATTAGAGCTGTGAGCATATTAAAGAAATAAGTTATTGCTTACTTCAGTACATTTTTGTATCCTTCATAACCTGACAGAAGACTCCTACATGACAAACTACAACCCATAGCATAATGAGTTTATGTATGCAGTGTTTTCTTAATCATATGGCATCAGTTGATTATCAATCATTTTTGTCTAATGAGAAACTGAAATTTTACATGCAATCTACTTTTTTTTATAACGAATGGATTGATAAGAAGGGTGGTTGGAAGGGTGGTTGGTTCTGTAATGTGGTCATGGTGAAAGAGTTGCTACTTGTTCCCTTTTAGTTCAAAATGTTTTTGACTTTGTTAGGTTCTGAGCGGAATGTCAAATGGAGAGGGCCCAAAACTTGTTGAGAGAGAAGATGGGATTGATGCCATGGAAAGATTCCAGTTCCATGAAAATGAAGACCTCAGAAACTTGGCTAATGAGTTAGTTGACAAGTACTTTGGTGAGGACTATGGGCTTGACGAGTAGCGAGAGAATTCAAGGGTTGAGTGACACATGGTTTCCGTTACAACTTCCTCCTGTCCCACATCCATGGATGCAGATCAGACAAGATTGAATCAGCCTTGTCAATAAATTAAGTTGGTTAGACTAACCTTGAGCTTGCTAACTGCTAGATTCATGGTTGACAGACAGGAGAGAGTATGTTGTGTGTTTAGTGTAAGCATACCATCTTACGTGTGTTCCAGTTACAAAAATTTGTGTTCATTAAATGTGTAAATCTCAACATTTTTTTTAAGGTTAATTGCAAATTGTACTCTGAAAGATCGTTTGAATTTCAATTTATACCTTTAAAGATTAAAAATTTGAATTTGTACTCTCAAAGATAGAAATTTGTATCAATGTGCACCTTAAAAGATCAAAAATTTTAATTTGCATCCTCATAGTAGAAATTTGTATCAATGTGTATCCTCAAAGATAAAAAATCTCAATTTGCACCATTAAAGATAGAAATTTGTATTAATGTGCACCTAAAATTAAATTGATAAATTATACCTAGATTCCCTTATACTTGTCTATTAATCATTTGGATCCCTTTATATTTAAAATATTACTCCTACATCTAATTACGTTTGTTCACGTGTAACACGTAATCCCTTTTCGTTGATATCTGTTAATATAATCTTTAAAAAATATAATTTTATTCTAATAAAAAATTATAATTTCATACTACATTTTATTTTATGGGTCCATATATATTTTAAAGTTCAAAATTAAGTTTATCATTTGAATGTCTAATAGAATAAAAAGCTGCACATTGAGTGATATATTGCATTGTATATAAAAATATTATATAAATATCTACATTCTATTGGACATGTTAAAAATTTGTTCAGATTTAGCTATTTATTATATGGAGTAAGGTAGGGCTATCCATGGGCGGGGCCGGGGGTTGGCCCCTGAAATTTTTTTTGGGTCGGACTTGGGTAATGTAGGCCCAAGCCCATATTCGCGCAAGTGGCGGGCCAAGCCAGGCCGGGGTAGCTACTTGCAGCCTAGCCCATCACCTATTGAGCGGGCTTATTGGGCCCTATTAAAAAAATATATAATTTCATTAAATTTTTTTGTAAATTATATTTTTGAATTAAAAGTATAGTCAAAATAAAAATGGACAAAAATTAAATAATGAATAATTTTATTTATGAATAAAAGAGAAATTTTATCACAACAGAATGAATACATTTTAACTAAGTTGATACATATCCACCTATTTATTATTTGCACAATTCTACCCATTAAAGGCTTTTATACATGAAAAGTTAAAATATTTAATACATGAAAAAAATACATCAGTTTTAATATCTAAATTTTTAAAATTTCAAATTCTGGCATTGGGAGATTTATTTTGATATTTTGATCTCTCTCTTCAGCTGCGTACCAATCTTGAAGACACATAAAAACTTCCATTGTTTTTCCATTCAAGCAACTCCTACGCTCATCAATGACACGTCCACCTGTACTAAAGACAAATTTGGATGCAACAATCGACATAAGAACTGTTAGAATATCACGAGCCATGATGAAAAAAATTGAAAACCTACTTTCATATCCTTTCCACCAGACCAAAATATCAAAATCAAGATCTTCAACACTTACTATTGGAGTATTGTAATATTGCTGAAGTTCAGTTAACCCCCTAGATGTTGACATATCTCATTTGTTCAAAATTGAAGCTAACATAGATGTTTTACCTTTACTTTTACTACTACCAACAATATTACTAGAAATTGAGAGGGGATTAAGTATACCACAATTCCCAAATGTTATACTATATTCATTAAAATAAATTTAAAAATAATATTTTATTTTATTCATGTGGTTTACTTGCTCATCATTTAAGTTATCATATAAAGACATAAAAATACTTGTAAAGCTAAATTCTTTAAATCGAAGGTCAATTAACAAACCAAAACCAATAAAGTATAGGAAGTGGTAAAAAATATTTATTAAATTTAGATTGCATATTATGTAAAATAGTAAAAAATTCGGGTTCATTACTATATAGTTCAAAAAAAACACTGTTACTAACTATATGAACATAGACAAATATAATAGTTAGATAATAATTACCAGATAAAACCATAGTTGACTCATAATAAACTTTCAAAAAATCTTTCATTTTATCAGTGACATCCCACTCCTCTCCGATGGGATGCAATAATGAACCGGTGTTATCTATACTAATATAGTCATTTAAGGCAGCTTTATATTTAACTGTTACATTTAACATTTTATAGGTGGAGTTCCACCTATGTTGCACATCATATAATATTTTTTTGCATTTTAAATTATTCTTTTTACACATAGTTCCAAATGTCCTAAGTCTATTTTCAGATCCTATTATATGATGAATAATATGTCTAATTTTATCAATTATATATCTAATATCATGGAGACCACTTTGTACCATGAAATTTATGATATAATACATACATTTCATATGAAAAAAATTACCTTCACATGGTAAAGTTAAATAATATTTTAAATGACTTACAGTCCCACTATTATTAATTGCATTATCTAAAGTAAAAGTAAAAATTTTGTCTTGAATACGATAAATTTCTAACTGATTATAAATAATTTCAAAAATAACTTGTGCACTATGATTATCTTCAATCCTTGTAAAAATAATAATTCTTTTTTGCATAACCCAATTATCCTCAATAAATAAGTAGTTATATATAAAAATCCTAATTGTTGGCAAGAAGTCAAAATATCAGAAGTCAAACAACTTTTATTTTTAAGATTATCAAAATAAGCAATTAAATTATTTTTTTCTTGTACATAATATTTAATAGCATCTCTTTGACATGTTTGACGAGAAAAATTTTGGAGGGAAGGATTAAAACCACTTTGTAACATTCTTTCAAATTCAATATCATCTACAAGAACAAATGGAAGATTTCTTACAACAATTCATCTAACAATTGCTTGTCTACCAGATTCTAGGGGTGTCAAACGTGTTGGGTTAAATGGGTGACGGATGAAAAATATGTAATCCCGTATATGACACGTTTAATAAACGAGTAAAAAATCTAAACACAAACTATTTAATAAACGGGTAACACAACATGACTCGTTTAACCCGTTTAATTTTATTAAAATTATTCTATTAAAATTTTAACCCGCAATAAAAAACTATTCTATTAAAATTTTAAACTCCATTAATTATCCACACCAATTGTACTCTATTAATCAAAAAATTTTCATCTGGTTGCCACTTGCAAAAGCAAATGAGAAGGTTTAATGACTAAAGAAAGGGGTTGCATCATTTTATAGGCATGAGAGGTCTCCTTCATTCAAATTTGTCAATGTGAGATTCTCAAGCCAAAAACTTTCACTGTGTTCAATTTCTATAAACCCACAAACTGTGTATATAAACCCACTTACTTTCACTAGGTGTGCCATCACTGCCAACCAAGGATTCACTAAATGAAGAGAGAACAATCACAACTAGAATCATCGCTATCAAGGATCCACTCAACTAGAACTTAACCAATCATAGCTAGAATCATTGTCGCTACCAAGGATCCACTCAACCACTACACCAATCACAGCTAGAATCATTGATCATTCTCTGATGTGAAACACAGAGGGATGTAGAATCACAACTACAACACATAGGGATGTAGAATCATCAATCATCTTCGAAAGAATCATTGAACACTGCAATCTATGGAAAAAGGAGTGGGTAAGTGAGTAAAGGAGGGGGAAGAATCATCGATCTTCTTATGATGTGTTGTCTATAGTGATAAAAAATTTATTCCCAAATCGAACACTGCAAAGGGGGGGGGGGTAAGGGAGTAGTCTGTATTTAATTTTTCTGAAATAAGATTTTTTTTTACTCATTTACCATATATTTATATATATATAATATTTAAATTTTGACTAATTTTTTTAAATTATTTATTAATTTAATATTATAATATTTTTTTAAAATGGGTAAACAGATTGATAGGTCTCACCTGAACACAACCCGTTTATTAAATATGTCTGGCGAATTAATCCATTTATCACCTGAACCTGTTAAGGTCTCACCAAAATGTGTTTAATTCGTGTTGATTAATTGTGTTGTGTTGAATTTTGATAGGCCTAGCAGATTCAAGTTCATAACTAAAAGTGCTTAGTGTACCGATGCTAGCAGATTGTGATAACATTGTTTGTCTAATATTAATTTGACCTCATAATAGACATGTCTTTAGGTGTCTAGTTAAGTGATTAGTTCCATTTTTAGAGCCTCCAGCAAAATTTTTTTTACAATAATTACATATAGCCTTTTTTTATGTAATGACCTCATTAGAATTCTTAATTTTAATTTTCTCAAAGTGATCCTAGGCCTTGGACTTTTGTCTTTTATTAGATAATACATTCTTAGTAGAATCTATCTCAGGCGTTGAAAGTGGATCATTCCTTTCACCCTTATCGATATTCTCATTATCATTATTCGACTCAAGAATTTTGTTATAAAAAATATTTTGTGAATGAGATAAAGTTATTAAGTAAATTAAACTATAAAAATAAAATAAATACTTAAATTATGTAAAAAAAACTTTCTCATCAAATGAGAGTTGAGACTTCAAGACTTCAGAAAACTTGAGACTTCAGATTTTAGAACACTTGTGAGTTCAGAGAATGAGAGTTTTTTTTTGTTTTTGCAATGAAATGTGAGCAAATAACTGAGTGAGTTGAAATGAAATTAGCCATTTATTTATAAATTATACATTAAAAAGTAGTCGACTATTGACTCAAATAAATTAGTAAATTTATGACTGTCCAATCTGTCCTGCCTCAGCCACTGACAAAACTGAAAAGATTGTCAAAAATATTGATGGCTATTGGTCTCATAGGCTATGAAGTGAGTATGAGTCTAAGACAGTTCACTGAGTCTCCATAGCTACATAGCTACAATTTAAAGATAATACATAACTACTGTTTAAGTCTCAGACCCATATTCAAACCTTTTGAAAAAATTTGAACTTAACTTTACCTACCATTACCAAAATCAAGTCTCACCCACTTACCATTTAATTCAAGTCTCATGAACCACTACCGTTAAGTCTCCCCTACCAATACTATTCGAGTCTCCGTGGGCGGGTATGGGCTTCGGGTATGTGGGCGGGTTATTGGACTGGGCTTCGGGCTGGGTAGTGGACTTAGGGGTAAACTCAAACCCTTTCTTAAAGGATATTGAGCTAGGGCTTGGGTGGGCCAACTATCGGGCCTATCAGGTTTTGAGTCTATTTTTTTTGGGCCGGATAACGGGATCCGTGGGTAACCCAACCTATGGACACCCCTAAACTAAGGGGGTGTTTGATAACACCACTTAAAATTTAAAACTAAATACTTTAAGCATTTAATGAATTAAATTCGTTTAATAACTTAAAATTTATACTATTTAATATTTTAAACATTTCTTAAAAATATGTTAAAATTTTAAGTAACAAACAATCCACGTATCACTTAATGCCGAAAATATTAGTCAGTGAAAATTTTATCAATTCTTCATAATGGACAAATATACTCAATTTATTTTACGTTTTTAACTTTTCAATACTCACCATCTACCACTACCACCACCATCACTACCATTGTGCCACTCTCACCCCCACCATTGTGTCACTACCACCACCACCACCATTATTATGTCGCAGTCGCCACCACTATTATCCCATCATCATTGTGTCGTCACCACTATCAATGTCACAACCATCATTGTGCCACTGCCATCATCACCAACACTATTGTCGCCATTATCACCACCACCTATTGTGTTGCCGCCACCACCACCATCACCACTAACACCACCGCCACCATCATAAAGATAGTTACGGAGAGATAGTTTAAAAGAAGGAAAAAATTATAATAATAATAATTTTTAAACTTCAACTTCTTATATTTATCAAACAATTTGATTTAATTCAATACTTAAATTTTAGTTGATACTAAACAGTTTACAAATTAAAAAATTCAACATTTAAAATTCAATATTTAGTTTTCAGTGTTCATCTTTTAATTTTATTAAACGCCACCTAAGTTCAAGTCCAATTTAGTGCTTGATTAATCCTAAACAATGATTTGTTTCGCTTATTAGGCTCATGAACACACAGATTCATATGCATATGAATGAGCTAGTTTTGATTTTGGGATCAACCTTAAACTTGAAATTAAGTTCAAACACAAGCTCCAAACTCGATTTGTTAAATTAGATGAGTTGAGTTTGAGGTCGGACAAAAAGTTAATAAAGAGAACTTAAACATGTTTAGATCTTATTATAATATCAAATTAATTTAATACATAATTTGCACCCTTAATGTTCTTGCAAATTACTTAAGAATTCACCTTGAAAATCTTAGTACTTTGATAAAAAAAAATTGATATTTATCATGAATTTGGAAATTTTTGTTGAATTAAATTTGAGCAATAAATTTTTTATTGAATTAAATTCGAGCAATAAAATTTTTATTTTATTTTTTTAAATATTAAATATTTTATATTTTAAAAGTATTGTAATATAAATTTTTTATTAGTTTTCGTTGATTATTTTGTTAAAAATTAACTAATTGACATTAATGAAATAAGTAACACAAATTAACAAAAATACCACATTACAAAATTTTGAATATATTTATAATGTGAAAAACCTACCCGAAATCGAAACCGAAACCGAAACCGATAAAGGAGAAAGGTGTGCATCGGATTTTCATTATTCATCTCTGTCGTTCATCGTCTGTCTGTCCGCCGCGCTCTCTCTCTCTCTCTCTCTCTCCAGAGTCCATATTCTTCATATCTTCTCTCTCGTTTCCCTCCACAGACTTGTATGTCTCTCTCAGACTCTGAATCTTAAGTAGTCCTAGACTCGGTCACACTATTCGGAAAAGTTGAGTTCTGTCTTTCGCAAACACTCACTCTCGGCTCTCTGAACGATGGGGATAGACGCCTCGTTTCTATTCTCAGGCATAACCTTCGATAGAAAGAAGTTCGCGGAAGATTTCACCAGATTCAAGGTAATTTTTCTGCTTTCCAAGACCTTCGTTTGGTTTCCGAGAAAATTGAATCACGGAGAAAGAAAAAGCAGGAACTTTAGGTTCCTAAATGAGCTGGTTTCTCATACTAAAAGGTTTCGGAAATTATGATGCTGTAATACGTCATGTACATGCATAAGTTTGTATGTGTTTATATGGGGTTCACGTTTTTCATAATTTTTAAAAATTGTTTAGGCGAAAGAAGAAAGTGATGATTCAGCAGACAAGTCGAAATTGCTAGAAAGCGAAAACTCTGAAATTGAGGAGGGAACCCTGAGGGTTAATAAGAAGAGGAAGAGAAAAGGAAAGCCGATTTCAGGTAATTTTTTGAGGTATTTTGGTGGTTTATGGTAGTTTGTTGAAAACAAATTGAGTATTTGAGTTGTTAGATTCTAACGTTTTGGCTTGTTCTGATTGCTTTTAATGGTTGCAGAACCGGTAGAAGGGTTTAGTGTTTTCAAGAGTTCAAAATCAGAAGTTGTGACTGAAGAAGTTGAACGAACTGAAAATGAGATTTCTCAAGGAAAGAAGGAATTCTATAGGCAATTGGAGGTTCTCTTCTCTCTCTCTCTCTCTCTCTCTCTCTCTAACTAACTATATTTTTCTGCTCAAAATGAGTGGGCGTTGTTATTATTTGGTTTACATTTGATACTTCGTACGATTATTTATCTCTCCTTTTATAATGAGTTCAGAGGGATGCAGTTTTGAGGAAGAAGCATAACATTCATATTTCTGGGAGCCTTGTCCCATCTCCACTTCAGAATTTTGCGGAGTTGAGATCAAGGTGTATATTCAATTTTCCCTCAATTCAATTCTAAAGCTCCAATTCCAAGCTGCAAAAGTTGTGTGATTTCTGAGAATCCTATGAATGTTTTGTTTCTTCAGCTTTTGTGATGTCAACTTTCATAATTGGTGCTCATTGAACATACTCTGGGATGCGCTCTACAAATAAAAGAAACTATTTTGTATAATTCCGTATATAATCAAGAAATGAAACTAGCATACTCCTCACCTTGAGGATCAGCTTGTGCATTGTGGGAAGACCACTTGATTTCCTTCTGTTGTTGGATAAACATTCACATTTTGTCTGATATGTCAACCAAATGAGGAAATATATGACATCCATTTTTTCATATTGCCAGAGTTTTCTTGCTACCAATGTTGATTTTCTAAATTATCCCTAAGTTTTCCCAAATTGTGTTGTAATGGCAAAATTTTCCACTCCCCTTTCTCCTTAACTTTCCAATCTAATGGTGTTCTTTTCTCAGAGTACATAGGAATTCATCTTGAATCATAACCAGCTGAGATCAGCTAATTGAATATCCCAAAAATTGATTGCATGAAATTTTCATTAAAGCTCTCCATAAGTCCATCCTTAATAAGTATTTGAAAAAGCAAAATTTTTTCTTTTTTGATTAAGAAAAGTGAGGGAGGGATAAAAGGACCATACCTTGCCAATACTTTGTGATTTGTTTTAGGTTAGGAACCTTCTTAAACATTTCACTGGAGACTTGGAAGGGGTTGGAAATGAGATCTACAGTTGTTTTCATGGCTTCCTCTAGTTTTTTCATAATCCAAGCAGATGAAGTTGATTGATAAAAAAACTTCTCTCTTTCTGTTTTGTACACTGATTTTCAAATCTGCTTTTGAAGTAGATTGCACTTATTCGTTGTTAAACTTTGTTGCCTGCTTACGAAGAATCAAACTTAGCACATGGATGAAGTCATGACGCAGCCTTAGTTTTATGTGTGGAAGTGGAGGGCATGCATTACATTTGTCTTTTTTGCTTTTCATATTTTATTCTGTTTTCTGTTTTCCTTTCTCCACTCCTTTTTTAACTGCATTTGTTTTGAGGCTTAGAACTCTTCATCAACAATAGTTTGTGTTCCGCTTGGATACTTTCTAGCTATTGTAAAGTTGACTATCTTGTGCTTTTTCTCCTTATTTTGATAAATGTTCATGGTCAATGTTTTTGACCGAGTGAGCATATATTTGACCTTGCACAGGTATAAATGTAAACCGTATTTACTACGCAATTTGGCAGAACTTGGATTTAGAGAGCCAACACCGATTCAAAGGCAGGCTATTCCAGCCCTACTATCTGTATGTTTTTTTTTTTTTTGGGGCTATTTTGTTTTGGTAATTACTCATTCCGAAATTTTATAATATTATCTGACTTACTGTTTCAATCATCCCCCACATTTACTATGTTACCATCCTCTATTAGGGACGGGAATGCTTTGCATGTGCTCCAACTGGTTCTGGAAAAACATTGGCTTTCGTCTGTCCTATGCTTATGAAACTTAAGGTATAGTTGAACACATATGAGTGCTTTGTCAAGGTTGATTATGGTATTCACTGACAAATTTTCATGTACTCAGCATGCTTCAAAGGATGGTGTCCGAGCTGTTATCATTTGTCCTACACGAGAGTTAGCTGCTCAGACGGCAAGAGAATGTAAGCAAATGGCTAAAGGGAAAAGATTTTATATCAAGTTGATGACCAAACAGCTTGTTAAAGGTGCTGATTTTTCAAAGCTGCCTTGTGATATCCTCATTTCAACACCATTTCGCTTACAATTCGCTATCCGCAAAAGGAAGCTTGATTTAAGCAGGTAAATATCTTAGCATCCAAAAGATGCGAACTCTTTTATAATTTCTGTAGTAGAATAATTAGAATTACTAATGTGATTCACGTGAACACATACTTAGTCAAACGAACTGAGGTCTCATTTTGTTTAAGTGTTTTGACCTCATTGCTTGCTCTTTCTGTTTTTTAATCCACTTGTACTAAAATGACTATTACTGACGGTAATTAGCAATCATTTGAAACTCAATATGGTATATTGCAAGATTTTGTGCCTTTTCCACTAATAACTGTTTTGCCTGCATGTGCAAAAGATATGGTTTAATCTCTCTCACTGTTTTAAGTGTTTCTAGCGTTCTAATAAGACTTGAGCTGACTTTGCATCCATTACCACTTAACTTGGTTTTCTGCAGGGTTGAGTACCTTGTTCTGGATGAATCCGATCATTTATTTGAGCTAGGCTTGGTGAAGCAGGTCGATTCTGTGGTCAAAGCTTGCTCAAATCCTTCAGTATTGCGCTCTTTGTTCAGTGCTACTTTACCTGATTCAGTTGAAGAGCTTGCGCGCACAATAATGCATGATGCTGTTCGAGTTATTATTGGGAGGAAGTAAGTACTAGATTCCTTTATTGCAAGAGCATGAAGCAACTTGTTCTTTTTTTCATTATTTGCATCTGGCTGAAAGGCTTTGTGGGTTTCCCGGCAGTGTGACTGCAGTACAAAGGTTCTACCCCGTTATGATTGCTGTCTTGTTTATGTTCTATGCTTAAATAGTGTTCATATTAATTTTGAACAGGAACACTGCTTCTGACTTGATAAAGCAAAAACTGGTATTTGTTGGAAGTGAAGAAGGGAAGTTTCTTGCTCTTCGTCAATGCTTTACAGAGGTATGCTGCTTATATGCATGTGATGCGAAGTTTGTCCATTCCACTGTTCTTATAGTTTTGGAAAATATGAAACTATTTCTTTACAAATTAGATTTGTTTATTAATGAAAATGAACATGAAAAAGCATCTGGGGTTGTGTTGCTACCGCTGAGATTCACTCACCAGGCATGGTCAGTTTATTTTGTTTAGTCATGTCCTTTTCCTTCCTACTGGCCGTTGACTTCTATGCGTCTTGCTAGTTTCCTTTGGTATTTCACACTAATAAACTGGTGTACATCCAAGATCCAACATATATTGAGTAAGATATGAATCATGCTTTGCCTGTTTCACGTAATGGAGAAATCTTTAGACCAAAAAGGCACCTGGAAATGCTGATTGAGGCAACAATACTTCGTGGGAACTTGTTGGCCATGCCATTTGCAAACTTTTTCGCCAGATTATTCATGCTGTTACTTCTAAGTGAAAGAATATCTTTATCTTGACCAATTATGTGTTTGATTGTATATATATCTTCCTCTTTTCAAGCAGAGTCTGAATCCACCGGTATTAGTATTTGTCCAAAACAAGGAACGGGCAAAGGAGCTCTACAAGGAACTGAAATTTGACGACATTAGAGCTGATGTAATCCATTCTGATCTGCACCAAGTGCTGGTAATTCTTAACTTGTTATTTACATATTCAGTGTTTGCTTGCGGACTTCCCGTCAGGCTGTCAACCTAAAATTCAAGGAGCTTAGCATCATATGCCTTAACCTCAAGTATTTTCATAAAGGACTGCTTGTTCAGTTACTTTTTCCTAGTGCCTCACCTGCTAGCTGACCCAAGACGTTTGACCTGAAGTGAGTTGTGTGACTTGTTCTCTTAGTTTTCCTTTGAATACTGGTTTCATTTTTGATAGGGACCATTATCTAGTGTAGTGGTAAAATGTTGGGGCTAACAACTGCAAGGTTGTAATTTTGAATATTAGGACTTACCACTTTCTACAAATAACACCATTGGTTAGGTCTATACCCTACCCAGTCCCAGTCTACCATCCTCCAAGTAACTTCATTGAGAGGGGCTGAAGGATAATGATCTTCTATCTTTGTGGGGGTGAAGGAGGGAGGGTATGGTATTGCAGCCTTGGCAATAAACATCTGCTCTAATCACTATATATTTCCAATAATTATAGTTAGAGTTATGTTTTTAACAAATTTTTAATCAAATGCAGCGCGAAAATGCCGTTGACAACTTCAGAGCTGGCAAAACATGGGTTTTGATTGCCACTGATGTTATTGCCCGTGGTATGGATTTCAAAGGCATTAATTGTGTGATTAATTATGATTTCCCAGATTCTGCAGCAGCATACATTCACCGGATTGGTATGTAATCTCAACCTTTTATTACTTTCACTTCATTTAACTTCAGATTATATGTGGACCAATGACCCTTTGGTCCAATGGTATTTCTTGTCTTGTGAAGACTTTGTCTTCTTTAGGTTGAGGGTTCAAGTCCCCCTCCCCTCTCTCCCTCTTCCTGCCCCTCCCCTTCCCCATCCTCCCCAAAAAAAGAAAATCTCAAAAAAAAAAAAAAATTAGATGTAGGGTGGTTAGATCATTGATGTTTTTTTTTTGACATAGCTTAGTCGATGGAGCTCTATGTCCGAACAATTCTCTGATATTATTGTTTTCAAAAGGCAAATTTGAATCAACAGTTTAAGTTAGTTGGTTTTATTATGCATATTTGTTAAATTGTCTTGTTACAAAGTAAAATGTTGTACATTTTACACAATTCTATACTGAGGCGATAGTATAATGGTTATTGGGGTTATAAATATTTTGTAAAATATTTGCCCAACTTTTGCTGAATTGTTGTTGGAGTTTTGATGAGTTATTGGAGCTACTACTTTGACCTTTTGTCAGCTCTGCTGTTCCAGTATAACCTTTTTCTGGATCATCTCAAGTTGCTCTATTTTACTAATGTGTTACAAAATTTCAATCCTTAATCTTCCTCTTTGCTCACTGAGATATTAGCAGTGTTGAAAATCAGGGCGATGGTTTCCAGTGATCTCGCATTTTATCTTTTTTGTTGTTTCTTTTACCTTCATATCCTATATATGCGTTCTACCTTTAATTCTTTTTTGGGGAGGGAAAGATTTTTGGGTGGCCCCGGGGGTGGGGGGTATTGGCGAGTCACTGAAACCAACTTTGCTGCTTTAAATAGGTCGGTCGGGCAGGGCAGGGAGAAGTGGAGAGGCTATAACTTTATACACAGAAGCAGATGTTCCATTTCTGCGAAACATAGCCAATGTGATTGCAGCTTCTGGGTGTGAAGTTCCAGCTTGGATCATGTCTTTGCCCAAACTAAAGCGGAAGAAGCACAGGCCACAAAGAGAGTCTATATCAACCAAATCATCCGATGATGAGCAATAAGTACTGTTCTTTTGTTACTTATTTACCGATTAGCTTTCTGCATACCAGAGGTTTTGTTCTTGTTTCTCGTTTGTAGCTGTATCCGTTATCTTTTTATTATTTTTGTAATTAAGTCTTCGTATTTCCGATGTTAATTTCTCAAATGAGTTCCTGTGCGCGTTACTATTCAATAGGAAAATTATACCAATTTTTTGCCTGCCTTGATGAGTTGGCTACTCTTACGAGGTTGATTCTGTTGATGTCTTGATGGTGCAATTATACCAATTGTACCAATTGCTCTCGTTGAGTGCACAAGTTTGTGCAAACTCCTTGTTTGTAACAATTGGGTACCACATTGAGGTAGGCTTCTGAACATCTTGAATTTTGATCAGAATCAGAATCCGACTTTACAACCAAGATTAGAGTATTCACGGAGGATATATCCTTTATGTCTGACTCTAAAAAGTTATCAAGATTCGAATTCAAGATATCTAAATTTATTATTCGTTCTTATTATTACTTAAATTACATTTGTATCACATTTGTGTCACTGGTCAACTATAGTGACAACTATATAAAATACTGTAAATCACAAACAGGTCCTAACCATTCCTTAATCTAATCATTTTTTTTTTCTCACTTTCAAAAATTTTAGGTGATGAGTTTGCATCTCAACAACTATTTGTTGCTAACAACAACTCAACTCCTAATTATATGATTCTTTATCACCTTCCTTTCACTTCAAGTGATGACTTTGCTAAGCAATGGCTCAAAATTCTGAAATAACTCAAAAATTCTAATAAGTTCACCAATATCCATCACAAGTCAGTTGGCTCCCGCCTCTTTTCAGAAATACTCCTTGCAACCTTCTCAACATTCACATATATAAATTCCATACCACATTTTAGAGGATTAAACTTCAATATTTACTCCTTGCTAACCTATCTTCATCAAATTTCCGACGACAACCACCAATTCTTACCTGAAAAAGTCATATTCCGGTGGGTGGGGGTGATGGGTTCATTAGAAAGATCAAAGAAAAAAGTCCAGTTGTGGAAGAAAGCCATTGTCCATTTTTTGCTGTGTTTCATAATGGGATTCTTCACTGGCTTTGCTCCAACGGGTAAGTCTTCGATATTTTCTACTCATGTTGCTGCATCGAATAAATCAGAATTCTCTCCACAACCTGTGGAAATGCTGCACCAAACAACCACACAAAATGAGAATTTCAATAGAAGTTTGTTGGATCAAGAACAATTGACAATCCCAACAAGGCCTAATGATGAAGAACCTGCGAAAATCTTGGAAGAAGAAAAGGAACAATCCGAGTTGGTTCCAAGAAGACTTGTGATTATTGTCACTCCCACAAGCATGAAAGATCAGCTCCGAGGAGTGCTCCTATGGAGGCTAGCAAACACATTAAAACTGGTTCCTCCACCATTGCTGTGGGTGGTGGTTGAACAACAATCCGATTCCTCTGAAGTATCTGAAATACTTAGAAAAACAGGTATTATGTATAGACATTTGGTCTTCAAGGAGAATTTCACTGACATACAGGTTGAAATGGATCATCAAAGGAACGTCGCTCTTAATCACATTGAGCACCATCGGCTAAGTGGTATTGTTCATTTTGCTGGACTCTCCAATGTTTATGATCTCAGCTTCTTCGATGAGATCAGGGCGATCGAGTATGTGCTTTTTATCTTTCAATATGAACTCTTATCATAAAATTACAAACTAATTTTGAGTTGCCCTTAGATTTTAGAGAGACTTCTTTAGAGTTGTTTGAAAGTAAATTCTCATGTTGTTCTTGTGCATAAGAATCAATTGTGCAGGCTGGTAGGTGAAATTTTCAAAGTTCAACTAATTTCTTCATAAATTTCAAGCATGTACAGTATTTTCTTTTGTTATATGGTATTTGGTGACTTACATTACATTATTATGTTATAGACAATTGGAGAATCTTTTTTAGCATACTTGTAATCATGGTTGTCATCAATTTTTCAAAAATAATGTATTGTGTATCGTAACGTATTATGTCTTGTAAGATATGTTTAATTTAAATTTATACACACACACACACACACACATATATATGTACACGTACCTAAAAATATGTAAATATATAACTTTGAAGTAATATAAATATCATTTTAACTAACTTATCATTTCGTGTGCCTAATAGAGATCAAAAGAGAGACAATCGTTTATCTATACAATAGAGATTGAAATGTAGGTAGGATTTTTTCTGAATAATAAGATGCCGGAGAAATAAAAAGAGAGTTCTGAGAGAAGAAGATGATTGATAACTTTGTTTTTTTAATGGCAAACCAAAAAATGAAAACAATATATCAAGGAAATAATGTCATTTCATTGTTTAGGTGGGAAAAAAAAATCTTTTGAAATGATAACGTTTTGATATTGCGAGTATCTTTTTTTATTGTATTAGAACGTATTTTAAAATATATATTGCATATCGTAAGATGTGGTGAAAAATTATACGACTCTTAGATACGTATCGTTCGGGTATTGTGTCATGACCAATCATAAGATACTAACAACTATGCTTATAATAATCTAAACTTTGGGAATTTAGGACCTAGGATACTCATTAATCATGCGATTGACCATATACTCATCAACCCTCCATATTTTATATAATCTATACTAGTATTCAATAAAACCCTTCATCAAAAGATTGAAGTTAAGCATGGAGAATTTGCAGGGTGTTTGGAACATGGCCGATGGCATTTCTATCTGCAAACAGTAGGACGGTGAAAATCGAAGGGCCTGTATGCGATTCTTCAGAAGTTATAGGGTGGCATTTGAAAAAATTGAACAATCTAACAGAAACAGATACAAGATCTCCTGTTCATATTTCAAGTTTTGCATTCAATAGTTCTATTCTCTGGGATCCAGAAAGATGGGGTCGTGCTTCATCTGTCCAAGACTCCTCACAGGTATGCCAACCTAGCTAAGCACCCAACTATTGCATGTATGCTTAAGCTAAGTGAAACTTTATCAGGACTAACTTAAAGGAAAATTATACTTTGACCCCTCATTGACCATTCCTAGTTTACATTGTCTTATCAACTATCATATTTCTCATATCAGTAATGTTATGATTACTAAGTCTCTTATCAAGTTTTCTATTCTAAGTGACGTGATACAATGTTTATCATTAAATATTAATGAGACCCACTTATTTGATGGTAAAAATTATACTACTTCACTTGGAATGAAAAATTTGGTAAGAAATCTTGGACTGCATAACAGTGTTGTTCTCATATTTCACCAACTCTGGCCATTAGTTTCATGGTACTGACAAATGTCAGTTACAATAGGACAAAAAATTGTGCCACTTCGTGTCCAAACTAAGTGATCTAATGACACGTGAATATTTTTCATCCAAAACATAGCGGGGTTCAGGTTTGGAAAATGTGAAACCAATTCAGTAGTTGACTGGATAGAATGAGATCGGGACTATAGCTGAGGGGATCAACATGCCCTTAACTCACTCAAGTTGCAGTAATATTTCCTGATAGCTCTAGAACCAGAGCATTTGGATCAAGAATCAGATGAACTTTGCCCTATTTCCCCTGTTTCTTTTGTCCATCCTCATCGTCTTCCAAAACGAGATGCAGCTATGTTTAAAAGACAATTGGGAGACCAAGGAAATAGGATCATTGAGCCCAAAACTTTCGGTAAAGGAAGTACATTCCGGATCTTTGATAAAGAACACTTGCTATCCATTGTCATACTAATTAATGTAACCAACAAAAAAGTTTTTCTTTTCTAGTATCTCTAACTAAATTACTACTACTTTTCTCACAAAAAAATTGCATATCATGAATGTCTTTTCCTTTATTCTTTTTCACATCATAAAAACCATTTTCATCAATGTTCAATGATGTTTCTTATCAAGAAGTAACTTTTCTTCTCTCTCTGCCTTCTTTATCCTCAACAGAATTCACTAAAATTTGTCAAAAAAGAGGTTCTTGATGAGGAGACTAAATTGAAGGGAATCCCATCAGAGGGTTGCTCCAAAGTTATGCTCTGGAATCTCAATATTCCATCAAGAACAACAGCAGATAATGAGCTTCAGGTAACTTTGCCAAACAGTATTCAGAGATAATACAGTTGAAGTTAAGAATGTGTACAAAGGGATAAGGAGATACAGAAATGGGAAGGATTATTTTATTCTATTCTTTCTTATCCTGTAATTTTATAACTTAATATTTCCCATTTTTCATTTTTTTTTTTTTTTTTGAACAATTTTGTAATTCCTTTTTATTGATGGAAAAATCTTCTTCTCCATGCTCTAATCCTGAAGTTTCATCTAATTTATTGTGGAAATAGATAATCCTGGTAAAATGAAAATGAAAATGAAATTTAACCCAAGCTGTAGGTAGCTCATCTTCATATGAACTCGGTGAATGCACATGTGGATGATATTTGAATCCATTCAGAAGGTTTTTTTTTTTGGGTCATGATTCAGAGGGTTAAAATAACATGAGCTATGAGTGAACGGTCAATTTATACTATATTATATAACAAACAAATTAGTGGGAGAGACCTTGAGCGTTCTCTCTTATTCTCTCAATTTCAAAATTTTGATTTATTTTAATATTTTCAATCCAATTTCATTTCATCACGTGACATAATTACTAATTAATAACTTCTCATTTAAATTTTTTTAAAAAATATTTTTCTATTATTCCAAATTTTTATAATTATTTGTCTAACTTTTTTACTCCATAAATGGTGGGTAAGAGAGAGGAGAAGATAGTGGAAGAGGGGGAATGGTAGGTGACTAAATATAAATTTCGTACATGAGATGACACGGAATTGCAGCTAGTAAACTACTAAAATGAGTTAGAGACTAAGATTTTCTTCCACTTTTTTTTAGTTCAATGGTTATGCGTGTCTGTCTGGGCAACTTATGTTTACTTTGAATAATCTCCTCCCCAAATTAGTTCAAAAACAGACTATCCACGTAAGAAAAGTACATGGTACCCAAAAAAAATTTTTGGTACCAGTATTGCCATTTACTACTTTGTATAAGCAAAATTACAATTTTTAAAAAAAATCGATAACGAAAAACGCAGTATCGAACCTTCCTTAATCAATCATGCCTTTTGAAGTTATAACTTTCACCTCAAAAAAATTGTAATTTTTGATATCGATAATGCCGAAGATACCATAAAACTTTCCATGAATGTCAGGATTTACATGTAGGGAAAGTTTTCGCCTATAATGTTCATGTTACATTGAAAGCAAGTAACAAGTGGAAAAAAATAAATAAAAAGGGTAGTTTCGTAATATCACTTAATATTAAAAATTAAATATTTTAATTAATTAAATTCCTTTAGTAACTTAAAAATCATGCCACTTAATGTTTTAAGTACTTCTTAAAAATAAGTTAAAATTTTAAGTAATAAGTCACTTACTTATCATTAAATGCTGATATTTTTAATCAGTAAGAATTTTATAAATTTTTTACAATGAACAAATATATTTTTAATTTTTTAATACCAATCTATCACTATCATCATCTTCCTCGTCACCGCCACTATGGTGTCACCGTCGCCACAATCATTGTGCCATCGCCTCTGCCACCGCAATGGACGGAACTATGTAAGGGGCGCCCCCCTCTCATTTTTGAAAAATTCAATAACCTTCCCTTAGATTTTCAAAAAGTCTTACACTTCCTCCTTGTACTTTTAAAAAATTCTGTACATAGGGAATTATAATTAGTGTATTAAAAAACTTAATGGTTTGATATTTAATAACCAAATGACAGATCTAAACACCTGAGTGCGTGCTATTTTTACAAACGAAGACATTTGATTAGATCAGTTTGATGAACAAAAAAAAAAGGGTAAGATTATTATAAAATTGGATAACAGATGTTACTTATATTAAAACCAATACATTGGCTCAACTTGTTTTTTCTATGATTATTGTGTGAAATTATTAATTATAATGATAGTTTTTTCATAATTATTACATCACATAGAAAATAAGAGGATAAAGAGACAATGACATTGCCACAAATTAACTTTTACGATGATAATTAAGAATTGATTTTTAAATTTTATGACCCAAATTTATTTTTACGATAGTAATCGTATAAAAGTAGATTTTTATGTGTTATATTCAACTAAAAAGTTATGATTAAAATAACTTTTTTTTAATCCCCTTGAATAAAATTTTGATTATGTTATTGTTTGGCCATCCTCGGTGTAAAATTCTGGTTTCGTTCCAGACTGCCACCATTGTGCTGCCAACACTACAACCACCGCTGCCAACTTTGTATTACTGTCACCACTACCACCATTATGCTGGAACCACCACCACTACCATTGTCTCGAAATCGCCACGGCCACCACCACTGCTATCATTATTGTCTTGCCGCCACTGTCACCATCACTACCATTGTACTGTTGCCACCACCGCCATCATTGTGATGGTCGTGGTAGGAATAAGGTAGTTGCAGTGAGATAGTTTAAAAAAAGGTAAAATTAGAATAATAATAATTTTTAAACTTCAGATTCTTATATTTGTCAAATAATTTGATTCAATTTTGATACTTAAATTTCAATAGATGACATTTAGCATTCAACATTAAGTTAGCATTCAAACAGTCTGTGAATTAAAAAATTTAGCATTCAACATTAAGTTTTCAATATTAAGCTTTGAGTTTTATCAAACACCTCCGAAGGCATATTAACCCCCCTTTTGAAGATTTAACAAGTTTTTCAAAATTTTGATTTTCAAGTTTCCAAACCCTAGTAGGTTTCTTCACCACACACACATCCCACGGTCATGGTTTCCAAGCACTCCAATACACTGTACTACAAACCCATAACATAATCCAAGCCTCAATTGAGGAAGAAATGGTCGTTTGCTAGGTAACTCATTTGAAAATTCATAACCACTTTAAACTTCAAACACAAATTCGGGCACACACACAATATGAAACTTAATCTAATCACACCAACGAAATCCTTATGACAAAATAAGCCCGACTAGGTTGAATTTATATATTGTAAGCCTCTAAATAAAAAATCTAAAATTCTTTCTCATTTCTTTCTTTCTTTCTCTCTCTTTCGGACTTTCCCCCCTTCATTTAGGCCTTCTCCATAGCTTGAAGAGAAATTTATGGAGTGTAGTGATGGGGTGCGACTATGGTGGTAAAAGTGTGCTAGTTGCATGTTTTATTTGTTTAAGTGAAAATTGAGGGTGAATCCCTTTAGATGGACCTAGAATGACTTGACTTCTAGAAGGAAACTTATTTGGGGATAAGTTCATGTTTGAACTTATATGTAGGTACTTAAGTTCACTTATCTTTTAAATCTCAAAATTATCCCTAACGGTGTTAGTTTTTTTCAGTTATGGTAAATCACATAGGTTAGATTATTGATGTACATATGGAAACCCTTGATTAAGTTATATATGAAAATTATTTATTAAATATTATAATAATTAAATGAAGTTTTATATGGAAGTTATATATTCTGATGGTTATATATGAGAAGCTTAATGTACAAATAAATTGTTGATCTATTAAATCAAAATCAGATCACAAAATTTCCTTAACAACAGTAATGCATAATATAGAAAGGTTGAACAATGCCAACAGAGTTCAGTAACACGAATGCTAATAAATAATAACATTCATGTTACTATATGATTGAAATTATAATTAGAGTCGTATTACTAGTACAGTTGTGTTACTATACTGACACTAATGTTACTATAGTAAATTTTGACATACAATTACAACTTTGAGATGTATATTATGTAACATACACTTTAATATTCACAGTAACATTAAAGCTTTGTTCTTAGTAACACATCTAATTTTACAAAATACAAGACAATAGTCTTTTTACAGTAACATCAACTTTCGAATGATTTTAGTGAAAATACAAATCCACAAATTGAAAATTTACAAAATGACGAGTAGTAACACACAATCGATAGTTGAATTACGACACTCAACACCAATTGTGATTGTTATTTTTTAAGTATTAATATTTTGTCGATGGACTCCAAAGTAAATTGGAATAGTAAATTGAAATTGTATTTTATTGAATGTAATGAGTTTGAAATTTGAATATAAACGATTTTTGGTAAATGCTAGTTTCTTATTTTTCGGATAAGGAAACATTGTGGCTTGGAAGATTGTAACCGGATTTGAAGGCAATTATGAAGGAGATGTATATGACTGATTATTGTGTCTATAAACGTCATTTATAACATTCATACAGGGAAGGGTTACAATAGTAAAATTGACAAAAACAGATTTAAAACCAAATAAATTTTCTTGACGGACTTATCTTCAAATGAGACCGTATAGGAGGACTAGCCTCCAAATTTTCCTATTTTTAAAGATAAAAGGGTTTTACAATGATGACATCACAAAGAAAATTGAATTATAAACATGAGTTGTTTAGTCTTTTTGTATAAACTATTACTTCTATTAACATTTACAGTTTGTTCACAAGTTAAAGGGGTTAAGTGAAACCTATAAAAGTATAGGGTGTGAGGTGAGATTGAGGTTTAGTTCAAAGATTTTTTTTAACCCTAATATTTATTCCACATCGAAAATGTATAATAAGTATGAAAAGAAAATGGGTGGGGCTATTCTCAACCCTTAAATATCTTTTTCACTCCATTTAATCATCTTACTTCAAACTATTTAGTTTACCTCAGCTATACCCACCCCATTAGTTACTAAGTTCATTCCATTTATATTCATTCAATTAAACTATTAAATATATGCTAAAGAAACCGAAACAAAAATAATAATTGAAAAGAAATTTCAATATTTAGAGATGATTTATATTATTTTGAGGTGTTTTTGAGATATTTTGAAATATTTTCACCAATATCTTTGGAATATTTTGAGGTTTTAAAAATATTTTGACTAATATTTTAAAAATAATTATTAATTTTTATTCTACTTTTGAAATATTTTTATATTGAAATAATACACTGAAACTAAATTTTAATCATTGCTTATATAGTAAGTTGAAATAAAATTGAATGAATTTAATTTTTAATTAGTGAATATAGACGGGGTGAGTTTGATAACTAATGTAGTGAGTATTGATGGGGTGAACTTAATAGTTTGAAGTAAGATGATTAAATAGGGTGAGAAATGAGATTTAAGGGGTGTGAATAGCTCCACCCAAAGAAGATAGCCATTAGACCACTAAACAAAGTATCTTGTGCGCTTGGGGGTTATGACACAACTGAAGAGGTAATCACCAAGGCATGTCAATTGCTAGTTGAAAATTAGTTCCAAAACCTTCTCAAACCCAGGCCGTTGAAAATATTTGGAAGGGCTCCCTAGGGGTAAAGCCCTATAATGCTTTGTTACAATTTTTGTTTGGGTTTTTGTTAGGTTTTTTTATTGTTGGACAATTAAAATAAATTGAATCTTGCTAAGAAAAATTAGAAAATTGATTGAGCTAAATATGTCTTAGGATAAAGTACGCGCTTGGAGGGATCACGAGACAAACAAACATGTGAATTGGATCCGATGTGGGAAGCAACTCCAGAACCCAAATTGACTCATGACTCACTTGCTCATATCCCACCATTTTAGCTCAAACCAGTTGTAAATACTTGGGGAAAGAGGTTCCACATTTCTTGCCACCAAATTTGAAAAGCAGCTGCTGTGCTCTAACCGTAATAAGGGCTTAGTCTATAAAGGGAAGGAGACAGCTATGCCCCAAGTAAGTAATTCTTCCTGGTTAAACTCCACCCAATCTATAATTCCTTTACTGACTTTATCATTAGAGTGTCAATCATTAGAGCACCTTTGATCCTTGACTTATATGTAAGAACTCTCTGGTGACTGCCAAATCATTGTTTCACCTTGGTGCTGTAGCATCCCAAAATTCACCTTGGACGGCATTACAATCTACCAACCATTCACATCATGAGAGCAACTAATAAAATTCATAAATAAAGATAATTTCATTCATCATATCTAATATCTACAACATCATCCCAAAAGAATATACCAGAATATGACATCAAAAAGAATCAAATTTAACTTGCAGCGGAATACAGAATATTAGACTCCATTGAGTCTCAAAATAAATTTTCCTAAACTAGGACAAAAAGAAGGTAATTCTAGACATTCATTTCGAGATCCACGTTCGCATCTACCGAAGCTTTCCAATGGGCTTGCTCATCTACTCCGAGCTTTTGCTCTAGCACATAATCTGAAAAATATGTTGTTTGTAGGGGGTGAGTACAAAGTTTTGTTGGAAAATCCTCCCAACTCAAACAAGGTTTAGAAAACATATAAAACAGTCGGTCTTATTTTACAATTATCATAGACACAGCTTTTAAGAGAAAACAGGGGCAATTTGATCTCAACTTTATACAATAGCAATAGTTAAATGAAATAGTAAAACCAACTTCCAACGATAAGAATACCATCAAATCAACAATTCCACCCCAACCATTTTCACAATGAACCACTTCTGTCATAAATAAAAAATTCCAACAATAAACCAAAACCAGTCACTTGCACAAATAGTAGTAATCCACAATGTATTTCAGGTATGATGTAAGATATCACATGAATAAACACATCGAAAATATCCTGACCCACACCCACACACTCAAATCCTTGCAAGGATATCTAACATTTAGGAAGGGTGTATACCAACACAATGACAGTGACGAATTCAACCAAGGAATAATATACTAACCCTCAGTCTCGGTACCTGTGAGTGAATAGTGGTTTGGTCCTCGCAAGGCACCAACCCCACTATGAGTGGTAGGAAAAATTCAAACCCGCATGAAGTAAGAAACGCATCTACCCACTCTACGATACTCGGTCAACGGCCACCCATGGTCATCCAGACATCCTCAAGAGATACAATACTCAACCATTTCACAATAATAAATCATAAATCAAAATCTTCAAATTTTCATAAATAGTATCCCCACTAGAATAATTTAAGAAAATATGCAAGAGATCATCACAAATATCATTTTGTGGTTCAATATAAAGCACTAAAGTTTTGAAGTCAAGAATAAAGGAAAATCAAGAGAAAAACCCATGTCTCTTGAAAACTAGGGTTTGAAGATGAGAAAAAGAGTTTTAATGGTTACCCAACCATAACATTGTTTAAAACCATAACATGGTAATAATTGCAAGAATAGCAAGAGTCAAAGATTTCATTGCATACATATAAGATTTAGAGTCAAAAAAATACATATTTATAAACCCTAGCCTCAATGTAAGAAAATAGGAAGAAACCCTACCTTGGTGTTCTTGAAAAATTAGGGCTTTGATCCAATCCAATGTGCAAATCCCCTTTGATCTTGTATTTTTCCCTCTCTTTCTTCCTNAACCCTAGCCTCAATGTAAGAAAATAGGAAGAAACCCTACCTTGGTGTTCTTGAAAAATTAGGGCTTTGATCCAATCCAATGTGCAAATCCCCTTTGATCTTGTATTTTTCCCTCTCTTTCTTCCTTTCTAAGATTTTCTAGGGTTAGAAGTGTTGGAATGAGGCTAAATGGGACGTCCTTAGGTATTTATAGTGGAAGGAAGGCTGGCAGTTCGTGACTTAAAATTTTTTGAAATTTACCGGGTGTACCGGTATGCGTACCGGTAAGCTTTGCCGAAAATCCCCAGATTCTACCTGTTTCCTCTATTTTTCATTTCTAATCCATTTCAAACTCCAACCCAAACTTTTACAACATACTTTTATACATCAAACCTAATTGGTACAAGTTCTATTACGATGATTTCATATATTTACAAGCTAAAACTAAGTTTTAACTACTCTTTACTAAAGCTTTTACGATATTAACATTTTCAAAATAAATTATTACTTGCTATATATATATATATATATATATATAACGATAAAAGTGTGGGGTTTACAGGTGCTATTTTTTGGGAACAACAATTGGCACCGTCTGTGGGAATTGACTTGATTTCCAGCAATAAATCTAAATCCCATTGCGATCACAAGAGCATCCAAGGATCCTGCATTCGATTAGTTGCAAGAACGTCCTAACTCCCACACAACGGGGTGAAGGAACGTGCTCCACCCAAAAAGGAATCCACAAAGGTTAAACGATTGGAGAAAACTACCGAGGATCTAAAGAAGCACAACCATCAGATTTTTTAGCTCTTGGAACAATCTCAAACCTAGGAACAAACTGTAGATAATTAGGGGAATGAACTGAGTGAAAACGAAGTGTCTCATCCTCGTAATAATGATCGGTGGGAGTAGAAATTCTGGGAGGTAAATGAAAAGCTAGGAAACATCACAAATACGGTGAAAGCTTGAGTCCCACAAGCCATTGAGGCTCTAGTTCAACACACCAAGTCACCATTTTTGTAAGATGTGACAAATTACATCTCCTAAAGAGGTTCAAGATTTCAACTATTGAGGTGTTTGATGGAATCGAGGACCCACTTGACTATCTTGAGACTTATAGGTCTCTAATAATGCTTCATAATGTGTCAGACTAAATCATGTGCCGAGCCTTCGCTACCACACTCAAGAAGACATCAAGTCATTGGTTCAACAAGCTGAAGCCGGGCTCGATCAACACATTTGGAGAGTTAAGCAGCTCTTCAATCTCTCATTTCATCGGAGGCCGGGCTCATAGGTGACCTTCAATCTACCTTCTCAATGTCAAGCAATCCAGAAGTGAAGCACTTTGAGAATACATAAACCGTTTCACAAAAGAGTCATTACAGATTGACAATGTTGATGACAAGGTGGCCCTGACCTCCTTCATGGGAGCTCGCCAGCCCTCCCAATTCCTTTTTTCTCTTTCTAGAGAACCATCCTCCTCCATATTCAAGCTCTTGGTGAGAGGTCAATGCTATATGAATGCCGAAGATACTCTCCTAGCTTGGAAGAATCAGTAAGACAGACAAGAGGACCAAATAGATGATAAAAGGGGGCGAGATCTTGCAGACAGGAAGGAAAAGACAAATAGTACTAAGAAGAACCGAACTGAGACGATAAATTTGAGGGATCGATTAGGTTCGCCTACCAATGAGCCAGCTTAGAGGTGCACCCCCTTAAACACTTTTGTGGAGCAAATTGGAACCCTTAGGTTTTTGGGGCATTAGATTCCTCTTCCAAGTACAGGATGAGAGAGTGCTTAGATGGCCCACAAGGATGAAAACTCTTGCCATTAGGAGATCTAGGGACAAATATTGTCATTTCCACTAAGTTTATGACCACAACACTGAAGATTGTCAGGCCTTGCAAGACCAAATAGAGGATTGGATCTAGAAAGGCCATCTAAGGAGGTACATAAAGCGCTGTTGTCAGGAAAGGAATGAAGGTCAACATCCTTAGAATAAAGTTCAACACTAATAACCCATTGGAAGTTTTAGTGATCTCCGGAGGTTTTGTAGGAGGTGGACAGAGTGTGACGCCCCAAAATCCGGATGTTCGTAATTACCCGTTTTATCACCCATCAACCGGCGAAATACTCATGGATACCGTATAATTCGATACCACGCCATTATGCCCTATTTACTAGAATCCATAACTTAACAAAATTTGGGCAGAGTCTCTCTTGTATGGGAAACTCTACCCAAAATATAACTTGTGCAATCATACAACATTAACCACACCGGGCCCATCCATCCATACTTAGTTGCATAGTATCAAATTCTACCATAATCACCATCACTACGTACATTCATTCATAAAAGAATAAATGTCTCAAAAGAGTCCCATATACATGCTTTTTTAATATACAAGAAGTTTTTGTTTACAAAAATTATATAAGGCCAAAAGTAAACATATATAAGGGACTACAAAGTCAAAATAAGAGCCACAGACCAGTTTTGTCGTCAAAGCGGGCCCATGGCCTCGCCTTCGGTGGACACTTGTGCTATATTTGAAAAATATTCCCATAAAGGGTGAGCCAACGATTAATAGGGTAACTCCTATAGAGAATATCTCTCAATCCAAATGCATATGAAATGTTACGTGAAACAATCATTTCATACATTCATTTAAATATGTCTATTATGAACAAATACTATAAATCATGTCATGCCATGAGATGAGACTCACGCAAACAATACCAACACCGAGCCCCATCCTGAGCTCCCACAACACATGCAATGTCATGCGTATGTATCCGGACATTCCAAGCCTCTGTCTTTGGTGTTATGTACACTCAATGACTAATTAATTCATTTTCTTGTATTTTTGTGGGGAGATGATTTATGATATTACACAAATGAGATACCACACCATCAACAAATTTTCAGGACATCCCACCTATGACTCCGTTTTTACTGTTACACTTTTTTGGAATTGTACCGCCGAAAAGTATATAAATCAAGTAAACGGGTCTTGCACCCAAGGGAGAATTCAGCCCTTCTTGCTATACCCCGACACGTTTATCCATTTAATATTCTGTGCGACTTAGCCGGACCTTAGTACAACTTTTTTGAGCCTACGATTAATCACCTATGTGGTGATTGATTTCATACCATGTACACACTCTCACCCATGTCAATGCCCATGAATGTAGTGCAACCCATGAATAATGCAATACAATGTGCAATTGCCTTTTGTACTATTTACAATGTCCATTACAAAATGAATGCAATAAAATGACATTTTCAATACAATCCCAAGCATGTTATGTAAGATAATCAACTCAACTAACATACTTGTATTCACCTAGAAATTTAAACAAACACCTAGAGGACACATAAATTTACACAACTAGCATGTTTATTACTTCCAACATGACAACATGTTTATTAATTCTATAAACATAAGCACAAGTCCACCACAATAATCATATGATAAATAATCAGCAAGCTAATAATTTTATTAAAATTGATATGCCATTAAAACATCAAATCACGCTAATGTACAATTAACATACTTTAAACTACTAACATTAACTTACACCAAGTTAGTTACAATAGAATTTTACTAATTATAAAGTTAATTACAAATTTTATATTTGCCCCACTAGTTACACTAGTTAAAGGCCTATCATGTGATATACACCCTTAATCTATCCATTTTATATGCCATATTTTAGGTTAAAATGACATCTAAATAGGGGAAATCCTATCTCTCGTAGCGTGAGCCCACGTAGTAGAACTCCAAGGAAAGCTTGAATTTGGCTTCCCAAGCCTTAGGCCTAGATTCTCATATTTGATATTTTTTTTTGGAGAAAAATGTGATATTTGGTGTAGTTGTGTAGCTCTCGTTGAGTAGAGAAACTTTAATTTTTGGTCTGAAGCGATTAAACAGTTTAATCTTAGTAGATCTAAGAAAGAAGGAAGGAGAAAAAAAAAATAAAAACTCATTTTTCTCTCTCTCACTCTCTTGGCAGCTTCTGGAGAAGAAAGAAGAAAGAAGAAAAAAAAACAAATGGAAGACTATAGTCTTCCACATTATATAGGGCCTAAATGTGTGGCCCACATCACTCCACACTTCTTCTTTTAAACTGGTCTAATTTTATTTTGAATCAATTAGATTTCGCCACGTGTTAAATTTAGTATATTTTTATTGATCTAATTTTAATTTATTTTGCGGGATCCGCGAATAAAATCTGATCACAATTATTTTAGTCACGCGACACTCGATCGCTTTGTAATATGTGAAAAATCTAACTATCTCAGAATTTTTAATTTATTGAGTAACTAGATTTCGCGAGACGAATCCAACGGTGAAGTCCGTTTCATTATCTAAATTTTATAAAAATTCACGTTTTTGACTCATGCTTTAACAATTAATTATTATTTTATCCTTTTAATTAGGATTTAAATTTATTTTTTTTTGGATTTTACACAGAGTAGCTCTGCTAGACGAGCGCACACACAAAGGGCAAAATTGGACGAGCTGGAGGTGAATTTGGTAAAACCAGGGAAGAAACTCTGGGTAGAACCCCCAATCACTTTTTTCGAAGAAAATTGGAGAGGATTCCAACTTCCACATGATGATCTGTTGGTGGTCACTCTAACTATTGCCAACTGCGCAGCAACAAAGGTTTTGATCGATAACGGGAGCTCGACTGATATCATATTTGCCCAAGCCTTCAATAGGTTAACCATTGGAAGAGAAAGGCTGGTTCTTGTAACCGCACCACTCATTAGTTTTTTTAGGAGAGAGGGCCATCCAATTGGGTCTATCGACATACTAGTTACGGCTGGATCATCACCACAACATACCATAATCATGACGAACTTCCTGGTTCTGGAATGCCCATCAACATACAATGTCATTTTAGGCCTTCCAAAATTTAATGCGATGTGGGCAGTATCATCTACCTATCACCTCCTCATGCGATTTCAAACCAAAGGAGGAGTTGGAGAGGTACGGGGAGATCAAGTTGTGGCCCATGAATGTTATGTATCCTCCATGAAAAGAAAACAGCAACAAACTCTTCAAGTGGATTCCCTGGATCATAGGGGAGAGCTGGAACGTCTACAACCAATAGAAGATTAATCCATACAACTTGGGGATTCTCCTGAGAAGATTCCTTACGTTGGAAGGATGCTGGAGGAGAACTTGAGGACCTCATTAATAGAGTTCCTAAAGTCCAATAGGGATGTCTTTGTTTGGAAGTAGTCGACATGACTGGGATTGACCTGGCAGTAATCGTCCATAAGTTGATTGTCAGCCCTAACTTCAATCTAGTCTAACAAAAGTGGTGAAGTTTCACCCCAAAATGAAACCGCGCAATAAAGGAAGNGCTGAATGTCAGCCCTAACTTCAATCTAGTCTAACAAAAGTGGCGAAGTTTCACCCCAAAATGAAACCGCACAATAAAGGAAGTAAGAAATCTATTGGGGGTAAAATCCATCAGAAAAGTGCAATATCCACTGTGGTTAGCCAACATGGTACTTGTAAAAAAGACCAACAGAAAGTGGCAAATATGTGTAGACCTCACCGATCTGAATAAAGCATGCCCAAAAGATTATTTCCCACTACCGAAGATTGACATTTTGGTCAATGCCACCTCTAGTTATGAGTTGTTGTCATTCATGGACGCATTCTCAGGATATAACTAGATCATGATATAAGATCTAGACCAGGAGAAGAGTTTTTTTGTAACGGAGGAAGGTACCTATTGCTACAAGGTCATGTTGTTTGGATTAAAGAACATAGGAGCCACCTACCAGTGGCTAGTTAACCACATGTTTAAGGAGCTCATTGGTCGTCCAATGGAGGTGAACGTCGACAACATGCTCATCAAAAACTTCCAAGCTATAGAGCATATTGAGCAGTTAGGAAGAAACTTTGACATCCTTAGAAGGTACAATATGAAGCTGAACACAGTTAAGTGTGCTGTTGGTGTATCCTTTGAGAAATTCTTAAGATTCATGGTAACCCAAAGAGGTACAGAGGCCAACCTATAGAAGATANAATTTAGTGTGCTGTTGGTGTATCGTTTGAGAAATTCTTAAGATTCATGGTAACCCAAAGAGGTACAGAGGCCAACCTATAGAAGATAAAGGCACTTGTGCAGATGAGATCTCCACGGAATATTAGAGAAGTCCAGGTGCTTACTAAGAGAGTTGCAGCTCTAAACAGGTTCATCTCCAAAGCCAGTGACAAATGTCTCCCGCTCTTCAAAGTCCTTAGGAAAGCCTTTGAATGGACTCGAGAATGCGAAAATGTCTTTCAACCACTCAAGGAATACATCAGTAAACCACCAGTCTTGGCGAGACCAGTGGAGGATGAACCTCTGTACCTATACCTCGTTGTAACTNCGAGAATGCGAAAATGTCTTTCAACCACTCAAGGAATACATCAGTAAACCACCAGTCTTGGCGAGACCAGTGGAGGATGAACCTCTGTACCTATACCTCGCTGTAACTGTGACACCCTAAAATTTGGGGGTTCGTTGATTACCCATCAACCCGCAGAATACCTGTGGATACCGAGTAATTCGATATCACTTCATTATACCCCATTTATCGTGGTCTATAATTTAACAAAAATTCGGGCAGAGTCTCCTTTGTACGGAAAACTCTACCCAAAATACAACCTGTGCAATTATACAATTACATGACCCATCTGAGGTCCAATATACAATACTGACCACACTGAGTCTATTTAAAAATAAACATTGACCACACCGGGTCCATTTATCCATACTCATACAAAAACATACACCGTTATATTAAAACAGTCCATATAAACTCAGTTACAATTCTTTGACACATTACATGCCCAAAACATAGTTTTACATAAACCAAGGTTAAAGGCCACAATCCGGCCTCTCTTCACCCTTGAGGATCCAAGTGAGGGCCGTCCACCGGTGTGTATCCAGCACATGAAATGTTTTCCCGTATAGGGTAAGCCATGCCCAGTAGAGTAATTCCTACAGAGACTACTCCCCACCTAAGTGCACATGCAATGCTCACATATAACATTTCATTTTCATATCAACATTCCAAGTAAGAATATGTATTCAATGTTGGAATTTATCATGTCATGCCATGCAATGAGATGAGACTCACTCATGAACATCAACCCGAGCCCTTCCCAGCTCCTTAACACATGCTAGTGCCAATGTGTATGAAATTGTCATTTATGTTGCACATCAATGACTTTTACCAATCTAGGGTCTTTGTATGGGGTGGACGTTCATGGACTTACACCAACGGTCTCCAACCTACTCAAAATTTATGGACTTCCACCAAGGGCTCCACGTACACCCACACACTTCATGGGCCAAGCCAAGGGAGTGTGTATCCCAATCACCGGGCCTTGCACTCGAGGGATCTTCTAGTCCCTTCTTGTTAACCCCAACCCTAATTACCATCCAACCCGTGCGACTCGGCCAGATCTTCAACCAAGCTTAATCGAGTCCACTCGNCTCGAGGGATCTTCTAGTCCCCTTTTGTTAACCCCAACCCTAATTACCATGCAACCTGTGCAAGTCGGCCAGGTCTTCGACCAAGCTTAATCGAGTCTACTCGTTATCCACTAAGTGTGGTGTTGGCGACAACCATGCACACACCTATATGATGCAATGTTACCATGCATATGCAATATGATGTCCCGTTGTTCAATGATAACATATTCATTATGCTATGAAAGACATATGAACAATATCAACACATTTCATAGATCTCATGTCAAAATTATATCATAAGCATATAATTCTCATAGTTTTCTACAATGTCAATGTATAATGTCAAGATAGCACAAGCACGTATATACATTGACGATTTTTATAAAATAATTTCAAGCATGTTATCACAATTTTTATACTAATAACACACTTAATCACAAATGCACAATTTCATCCTAAAAATAGTCCATAAAATGGCCTAAAAACGGTCCATAAAATGGCCTAAAAACGGTTGGTAAAATGGCCCCAAAAAAGTTCGTAAAATGGCCTAAAACAGTCCGTAAAATGGCCTAAAACAGTCCGTAAAATAGTCCATTTGGATAGCCTTGCAGCCTCATTTCAGCCACTAAAACTGTACATTATTTCATCCCAAAATAGTCCCTAATTTCTACCCCAAAATAATCCATAATTTCATCCCAAAATAGTCCCTAACAGTCTATAACTTCAACCCATAAACCGGCCCTAGAACAACTCCAAAGGAGAGGAATAAAAACAAAGTAGGAAGGACCCTACCTCTTGTAGTGTGAAGGAAATGATAGAACTTCCAAAAACTTTAACAATAGCCCAAGAACTTGATTTCTCCAAAATATTTTCTTTGGTTCTTCGGTGAAATCCACTTGCTTGGCACGTAGACGTAGCCCTCGTCGCGGTGATCGACTTTAACTCTTGGTTTGAGTTGATCCGAGCGACGGAACTTCTTGGATCGGAAGAAGAAGCTTGAAGATCAAAGCTTTCTCTCTTCTCTCTCTTTTCTCTCTATGGCCGGCCAAACAAGACTGAAAAATGGTGAGAAATATCTGATTTTTCTGATATTTGCCCCTATTTATACCCCCTTAATGTGCGGTTCAAATTACACCACATATTTTCGACTTTCGGGTCCGTTTTTCATCCTGAAACGATTTATTATATCTCGGATTAAGTTTAAATTAATTTTATTGGAACTTTAACTTAATTTTAAGGAATTTTTATATAATTAATTTTTGGGAACCTTTAAAATGTCATTTGCCACACACAGTCGTCTCGAACGACGTGTAAAAATTTGACTATCTCAAAATTTTACAAAATTTGACAGGGTGACTAGATTTTGCGATACGAACCCAATGGTGAACTCTGTTTCCTCATCCGAGGTCTAGAACATAAGTATTTTAAATACGTATTTTTTTTTTTTTGAAAAAGTTCAAATTTACCCGGGTTTTACAGTAACAAAAGAGGCAACTAGCGCAATTCTAGTGAGCTAGCTTGAAAATATCCAGCACCCTATCTACTATGTGAGTAGAATATTGAGAGGAGCTGAAACAAGATATCTGATAATGAAAAATGTTGCTTTTGCGCTGGTAATTGCCAACAAGAAATTAAGACCATATTTTCAGGCACATCTAATCATTTTGCTCACCGATATACCTCTACACTAGGTTCTTCAGAAGCCAGAAATGTCTGGACGTCTAGCAGAATGGTCTATCAAGCTAGGGGATTTTGACATTCAATACGTCCTCCGAACAGCTGTAAAAAGACAAGTGGTTGCTAATCTTCTAGCATAATTTATTTAAGAAGCACCAGAACTTGACGATGCAATTATTGAAGGGCTCCAACTTGCCAGAGCATTGGGGGTAAAGAGTTTGAAGGTGCATAATGACTTTTAACTTATGGTCGTACAACTTCAAGTTGATTATAAAATTAGAGACCCAAGAATGAGTTCCTACTTGAAGATGGCGACATAGAAGATTATGTGTTTCAACCACTTTGAGATTACTCAGGTTCCAAGGTCATAGAACTCTCATGCAAATTCTTTAGCCCATTTAGCCTCTGTGCTTTTTGATAGCTTTACCATAACTATATCAATAGAATTTTTGCTTGAGCCTAGCACTACTTACATCAACGTCAACCTAACTTAGCAAGAGCCAAGTTGTATGGATGAGATAATGGCGTATGTCCAGCATGGAACACTACAACAAGAGACCCAGCAAGCTCGAAAGCTATAGAGGAGAGCCTCAAAATATGTGATCCTAATTGAAGTACTCTATAAGGGGGGCTACTCTCTTTTCGTATCTTAGATGTTTAGCGTCATCCGAGTCCTCCTACGTTATGGAGGAAATTCATGAAGGAGTATGAAGAAACAACTCCAGAGGGCACTCGTTAGCTTATAAGGTCCTTAGACAAAGATACTTTTGGCCCACCATAAAGAAGATGGCCTGGACTATGCATGAAGATGTGAAAAAAGCTAGAAATTTGTAAAAGTTCCAAAGCTCCCTGCAGAAAAACTCACTCCAGTTGCAGGCCCGTGGCCATTCAATCAATGGGGGATCAATATCGTGGGTTGGAAAGTTACTGTTACGATTAAATTTATAGTAGTTACGGTTAATAGTGACAAGTTTAGAGAATTTTGCTCTGAGTTGGGAATCCACAACCATTACTCTTCTCTTGGTCATCCACAAGCTAATGGTCAGGCAAATGTAACTAATTGAACTTTGCTTCGAAATATAAAGACCAGGCTCTAACAGTTAAAGGGGCTTTGGGTTGAACTACCTTCAAGTATCCTATGGGCATACAAGACCATTTTTAGAGTGTCAACAGGGGAAACACCTTTCTCTTTAGCCTTTGGCATAAAGGCAATCATTCTAGCAGAAATAGGAATGACAACTCATCGGACAAAAGAGTTGGACCTCAACAGGAATGACCGATTACTTGTAATAACCTCGACTAGTTGGAGGAGAAGAAAAAAGAATCCCAAATAAGGGTGGCAGAATACCAAAGTTAGGTTTCTAGGTACTATAATGCTCGGTAAAACCTAGGCAGTTCTAGCTCAATGATCTAGCACTTAGGAAGGTTACCTAAGCCACGAAGAGTCTAGGAGAAAGAAAGTTGGGAGCAACCTAGGAAGGACCCTACCACGTCACAAAGTTAATAAGACCTGAAACTTATCATCTGAAAACTATGGACGGAGCAAAGCTACCACATCCTTAGAATGTTGAGCACCTAAAAAAGTTCTACCATTAGAAATCTTCTTGTATTAGTACTAGGGATGAAGTAATATCACTATTTGTAATAAAGAATGAAGCTTTTTTTAAATGAGTAAATGCAATATTGGGACTTACAAACCCTCAACCAGCACGTACTGAGTCTATTTGACTCAACAAAGCTTGATTGGGACTTACAAGTCCTCAACTAGCTTGAATTGAGTCTACTTGATTCAACATAAGCTTGATTAGGACTTAAAAATCCCTAACCAGCTCGGATTGAGACTATAGAAGCTCGATTGAGACTTTCAAGTCTTCACTTATAAAAAAATTAAAGTAATATTCCAACAAAGCAAGACAAAGTGGCAATAGCCAAAAAACAATGTCCTTTACCAGATTAAGATTCTTTCGAAAGACAAGGGCCAGCAGAAGAAGAAATACAAATGTAGTACTTAAAGTCATTTTTTCATAAGATAAGAGCTGTACAAATTTACAAATTTTTGATAAAAAAAAAGGAGAAAGAAAGATTTCTGATGCTTCTTTGTTGATTTGTCAGGCCCCTTCAAGCGTTTCTTTGTTGAAGGAGACCCCTGCTCCTAGCTTCGCTTCCCCAAAGCAGTAGCCATAACCACTGGCTCCACAGCAGGCTCTACATTATCATCCTTCAAAGTTATTGTCAGTCCCTCGTCATCATAGGGGATCACCTCCTTAATGGCCAGAGGAGGGCCAAGGCTCAAGAAAGCAAGCCTTTCAGGAATGATTGAACTCCTAAGAGGTTTGGGACCTCCCTTAGTAGCTCAGGTAATCCTTGACCATCCATTTGGACTCAAGGGAGGCCTCTCCTCTGTAAAATACAAACAAAAAGAAGTTATAAAAGGATAACAAGGCAAGAGTATATGATAAAAACAAGACTTACTTGCATTATGAAGAGGATACCATATCAAGGGAACCCTTGGACCAGCTCCTACAACCCTCTTGAACTCCTAACCATCCCCTGAGATAAGGAAGAATCTCCCTTCCCAAATAGGACAAGGATGGAGAAGCTCAGAAACAAGTTCCGACATATCCTCCATTCAAAGGAACTGAAAGAAGCCATAATTGTCAAGAGTCAAACAGAAGAGGTTGGTAAACTCCTCTTGTTGGAGAATGGCCTAGTCTAAACAAGCGTTAGATGGCTATTACCCTAAAAATAATGCCCCACCCCTACATGGAGACATGAGTGGGGCACTAGTTGAAGAAATGAAGAACAACACNCTTAGTCTAAACAAGCGTTAGATGACTATTACCCTAAAAATAATGCCCCACCCCTACATTGAGACATGAGTGGGGCACTAGTTGAAGAAATGAAGAACAACACTCACAAAGGGCTAGAAGGGGAACCGAAGTCCAACTTCAAAGGCTTGCTCAAAGAAGTAAGCCTAAATAGAAGACACTATGTTGCAACGAGAGTCGGGTGTAAGAACCCGAAGTTGGATCCTAGTAGGGAACCTATAGAGCTCCTAAACAATCAACAAGTTTGCTATTGTCATGATGTTGGAGACCAGCAAGTCAACCCATATAGGTTCCATGGATAGTGCAACATGCCTATTGAAGGTTATGGCTTGACTTTGAGTATCCATGAAGAAAGAGTAGGAGGAAACATTTGAAAGGAAAATGATGAGGAGTATAGAGTTCTGAAGGCTTGAACAAGGTCCACGTTCTTATTCCTTACATGGATTTAAATGCAAGACACCTGCATTTGGGAGATGAAGTGACCAATATTCAAGGCATTGTGAAGTTGAAACGACAACATTTGTTCCTCTTGGCAGCAAGGCAGTTAAGATAAAGCATAATTGTCTACTTCACGTCATTTCAAATATTAGAGGAAGACACAAGTTCATCCTTTGGATTGGGCCCACCGGGAAACCTGACCTATTCAAAAAAAATTCTTTGGGCCACATTGGCGGTCAGCTCACTCAAGATCAAAGTTAGAAAATAAAATATCAAAGCCAAACGTCTTCTATTAATATCTCAGGAATTATAGAGCACAATATAGGAAAAAAAGTATCAAGTAGAACCTCCAAGAGGTGAAGTAGGATCAGTGAAAACAACTTATGATTGACCCAATGCCACTCCAGCAACTTCCTTAGTTACATCAAAAGGGTTGCTAGCTTTAACCAAGGCTAGCTCTTCTCCTGTTGAGATCAGACTATCCATCTCTTTAATATCACCCATCTCTTTGTTGTCCACAACCACTTGAGTAATATCTTTTTCGGGTTTGAAAGAAGAAAAATCCAGTTCAAAAAATTTTTGCTTGACTCTAAAAGCTCCTCTTTGAATTTTGCAGAACATTTATATGCATACAAGGCCAAAGCTTTAGCAATTTTTACCTTAGCCTCTTTTTGTTCAACAGAGGTCGAGAGCTCCGAGACCCTGCGAGAAAGGGTCTTCTTCTTATCTTCCAAGTCCTTGATCTTCATAGAGAGCTCAGATAACTCTACCATTGCCCCATTCAACCAGGATTGTATATCATTGTTGATAAAGGAAAGACGATTTAAAGCCTTCTTAGCAACCTCCCTAGAGAGAGAAGCATCCCTGTGAGAAGAGTCTAGCTCCACCTCATTTGCCTCAAACTGGGAGCGAAGGGATTGAATTTCCTCTTTGGAAGACTTCCTCTCAATCAGCACAAAATAGGAGAGGCTTGTGGTCAAAATGGCAAGTTGGAAAAAGAAAGAGAAGATTAGATGCCAAAGAGTCAGAAGGAGAAAATTTAGAGTAATTAAAGGTTTACTAGTCCTACAGTGAAGGCTAGATTTTTGATGACCCAGAATTGCCTCAAATCAATAGTGGCCTGCAGTTCATCTTTATGAATAAACTGATGAAGTCGAGAAGGGGATGACTTAGTTGACCTAGTAGTAACCTGGGAAGAGCCATCCCCAGAGGTAACCCTAGTGTTTGGAGAAGATGCTGGAGAAACACCAGAGATCGAAAACATCTCTTTCTCCTAAGGAAAAGACATTTTCGACCACTTGCGAGAGAGAAGGTTGGTTTTTTATGCCCTCCAAGAGCAATAACGTGGAGTACCTTCTTGCCAATAGCCTTTGGTGCCATAGTTGAAGGATCACTCAAGGTTAAAACAAGCCAACAACAAAAGACCAGGTAAACCAAGGGAAATTTGTGCCTTTTGAAGGAGGGATTACAATTGGTGATCCCACAGGGCCACCAAGAGGAGGCCCTAGAAGACACTCAGAGAGAGCTTGGCCAGTGACAAGCTCAGAGAAGTCCTTGGTAGGGTAATCAAGTGCCCACTTAATTCACGCTCTTGAATTAGAAAATAGGGGGTTTGACTTGTCTGCAAAAAAGAGTATATGAGAACCCAAAGAGGACACATAAAATAGCTATCAAAGAAATTGCATACTGGAAAGTAGGTTAGGAGTTTCCCAAATATGAGGAACTCAAAAAGAGTTCTTGGAAAAAGTTTTAGAGGGCCCAAATTCCTAGCTAAGGCCAGAAATAAAGAAAAATTTGTCTTTCTACTCCTTCATATTGGAGGAAAAGCCTGTCAGTAGAGAATGACCTTCTCTCTTCGAAACCACCCCAAGCCTTGACCCGAGCAAGGGGTTAATTTATAGTAGTGTAGCAGCTCGGCAAAGAAAGACTGCACACTGATGTCATTTGCCTTGGCCTAGAGGACGCCTATACTAATAAAAAAATCCCAACTATTAGGAGTCAATTGGGCAGGAGAGAGATTTAAGAGATAGAGAGCTTCTCTAATGTAGTTAGGGAGTGGAAAATGAAGTCCCACTTCAAAGGTGGACTCATAAAAGCAAACTTTCTTAGGGAAAAAGGAGTTAGCAGTTTCATCAGAAGAAGGAGCCCGTAGGCGCACGGAGCTTGGAAATGAATATCGAGCTCTAAACTCTTCAAAGGTGCCCCTGCTCAGACAACTAAAGATGTTATTAGCCCCGCTAATTCTCAAGGTTTGGACCCAACCTCTTGAATAGAGTCAGAGTCTTCCTCGTTGGCAGCATCAACCTAGGCCATAAGTGCCGAAACAATTTCAACAGAAGGATGATCAGAAAAATATGGTGATTGATACACAGATTTGGAGGAAAGAAGCAATTAACTCTGCTAGCAACCAAAGAAAGACAAAATTCAAATATGGAGGCAAGACGAGCACGAACGGGTTTGCTCCCAAAAAATCCTGGAGGCTCTAAATCAAAATTTTTCCACCTCAGAAAGCAAAATTGATAGAAGAGAAATTGAAATACATGGATCCAACCTATGCGATCCAGAGTGAGTAATCGTATTGAAATAGGAATGCAAAAGAAGAATAGAGCAAGGAATCAAAGGCGCACCAGAATTCCAGGAGCTCTCGATGACAATTAGAGATGAGGACTGATAACTCTTATATACTAGGCCCACAACGGTTCTTTGGCAGATGAATATACCAAACAAACGTTTCTACTCCTTCCAACGGACGAATATAATCAATATCTTCAATGTACCTTCGACTAGTACGAGCTAGGGGGCAGTTGATGGAGCTAAATGGGTGTGGGAGCAAATATTCTGCATGCTTATTCTAGCGGGTCCTTTTTACTTGGATCAAAATTTGAGGATGAAATTCATAAAAACCGTTCAATTAGGATTCAATTCTATTGTATGTGCAAACTTTGGGTAAACTCTAAGACTGGTCTCATGGTACAAGTAATTTGGATTGAATGCCCAAATTAAAGAATTCGGATTTATGTAATAGTACATAATTTAGGTATCTAATTTAGAGTTCTATACTAATGTTATCGTTGGATTAACAGTAAACCATCTCTAGTGCTGGGCACATAGTTGTAATCGAATGAAACAGAGAGCTAGCATAGTTCTCCAAATTATGACCTTACTATAATAATAATAAAGCTCTTTATAAAAATGGTCAGCCACTAGACCATTGTAGAAGAATGGTCTGTTAATGATTCTGCTTGCTTTGCTCTTCTAATCAACCTTCTAAATTTTACAGTCGATTGAAAATTGAATGAAGCCTTGATCACAAACATCAAACTAAACAAAACAGGATTGAACCCTAATTTCTCTCCTCTCACTCCCCTGTAACCAACTATCCTAATTTCTTTTATTTCTTTCTTTCTTTTATTCAATTGGACCATTTTAACACAAGTTTTAATCTTGGTGGATTTAATTGCTAAAATTAATATTTCAAAGACCAAACTGATAAATATCATGTACCAAAGAGACCCTTCATTATATTTAAGGGTAAAAATTATAGGTGGTCCCTGAACGTTGTCTTTAGTTTCAATTTGGTCCATGAATTTTCAATTGTCGCAATTTAATGTTTTAGTTATTAATTTTGTTTATTCAAAAAAAAAAAAAACTATCAATTTTGTCTCGATTAAGTCTTTCTGTCCATTTTCACTGTTAGATCGATGTTGAAATTAATTAGATTGGATTGATCACCAGCTGATCTCACGATAAAAAATGATAGAATGACTTAATTAAAATAAAATTGACAATGGAGGGACTAAATTAAAATAAATAAAAGTTCAGAAACTAAATTAAAACAAAAAACAAAGTTTTTTTTTTTATCATGCAAAAACCAACTATGATTTTTACCCTATATTTAATAAAACAACTATACTCTTCGTACAAAACTCTCATCTATTGAAGGCCTCAGCATAATAAGTAATAAATAGCCTTACACTAATTGTATAAAAAATGTTAATAATATTTTTGGTCCTTAAAGTATATATATTTTATCAATTTAATTTTTAGTATATCAATTTTATCAATTTAGTCTCTAAATGATTCAATTCGTGTCATTTTGGTCCCCACATAGATGGACCATTACATTTTTAACAGAATGATCACGTGTTGGACATGTGATGCCGTCTAAAAAACTGACACGTGATTACTTCTGTCAAAAAACTTAACGGTCCATCTATGTGGGACTAAAATAATACGCATTGAATATTTTAGTTTTCAAATTGATAAAATTAATACATTGAGAACTAAACTGACAAAAAATACATATTTTAAAAATAAAAAATGCTATAATTAATTTTCAAATTTAAAACCGCAACATATCTTCCAATGGGTTAGATGGCAAATCCACACCAGTAAATACATGAAACCAACTCTTGGGGCCTTGACCACACCCCCAATAATTCAGTTAAATAAGTAACCACGACCTCTTCAAGTGTTTAATTAATGACATTGTCCATCTGTCACTATTAAAAAGACTAGTCCCGTGATTAGACTTTGTTATATATTAATGAGTTTTGCTTTCTGGTTGGTTAGCACAGAACTGTAGATGAAGGCTATCTCAGTTGCAACCACCAATAATTAGAGGGTAAAATATATTTTTGATCCCTAAATTATATGTTTTATGTTAGTTTGTTCTCTAATCTTTTCATTGTGCAAATTTGATTCCTTAGTTATTTAATTTGTGTTATTTTAATCCAACAAAATACGAGGGCTTATATTGATTAATGTAGATGATCATATGCGTTTAACCTGATCACACTTGAGGGGCATTTTTTAGAAACGGGTGAAAAAAATAAATTATAAATGAGAAGGACCAAAATGTAGTGGCCCTTTAATTGTAGTCACGTGACACCTCTGGGAACAACTCCATTGCTAAACTTAAATCATCTTTTTTTTATTGGACTAAAGTGACAAAAAAAAATAGTTGAAAAAATGAATATCAAAGTGTCACAAAATGCGTACGCTGGAGACTATTAATATAGTTTACCCCCCTCCAAAAAGAATATATTTATTGAAAAATATATTTAATGCACGGAAAGAGAATAGAAATAACAAGATCAAATCATTTTATTAGGGAGAGTAAAGAATATGATAGCTATTTTTGACGATGCACAAAATGTGTTTATGCACCACCTGTTAAGTATGTAATGTAATAACTAAGTAGGAGACTCAACACAAGTCAACACAAATTAAGTGGTTCGATTAAGGTGACCTATTTTATTATGAAGGATTGCAGTGACTTGAATGCTTTATTACTCAAACAGTATAGAGTGCTCAGATGTGAATGATATGTGAGAAATGTCCCCTTTGTGTAGGTGGAGCTTACAATTTATGAACGCATCCTAATAGTTTGAAGCGCCGTTCTTGTAACAGGTGAAATAGTTCGGTAGAGATGACGTCATTCTTGGAACAAGCGAGACAGTTTCGTGTAAATGGTGATGTGCATGTCCTGTGGAGATCTCCTCGCATGTTAATTTGTGGATTAAAACTCTTAAGATGGCGAGGCTGATCCTTGATTTAGTGGTGGGCTTGGTCAGTATATTTGAGCTGAGTTTAGTCTGAATTTTTTAACTAAGCCATTGAGCCGAGCCTTATCTGAGTCAGCCCATCAATTTTTACAAATTATTTATTCATAATTTATTGTCTTTGATTAGTATATTTGAGTTGAGTTTAGTTTGTATTTTTTAACTAAGTCTTTGAGTCGAGCCTAATTTGAGCCGGACCAATCAATTTTTACAAATTATTTTATTGATAATTTATCGTCTTTGATCTTTGAGTGCTCATTTCATTGGAAATATAATGATGATAAATTAGTTAAAGCTAAAAAAAAAAAAGTGAAATTTAGGTTTTTAAATTATTGAAAAATAAAAAAATCACTAACTTAAACTACAATGAAGCCAACAAAATTTACCCTACAACTAAGTCCTCAAAAAATTGAATCTTACATATATTTTGCACGTATCTTACTTGGGTGGCATTAAGGTATGAAACCCATAATTTTTCTCTTTGCTAATGGGATAATTATAATTTCATATCTTCTAAACTAGTGACTACTATTGTTTATTTTGGATGTTCGTAATTACTCGTAAATCTTGTGTATTATCTAAATTTAAATTGTATCAACCAAGTAAAAACTTAAATTCAAAATGCGATAATCACTAAACGAACTCATGCAATCTATGAAACTCATAAATTGTTTTGAAGCAAACAATACTTTTCAAAACTTTACCTGTTTCAAAACCATTTTGTACAATTGATCATGTGTTGCAATGAAGTTTTCCATTATAATATAATAAGAATTTTCATAGTTGTAGTGAAGAATAAAATAGAAGGAGATGGGAAATTTACCATTTTGCCATTAATAATTGTATCTTAGTTTTGATTTTTTTTTTTTTGGTCTTTTTAGCTTCTTAATGAGCTAAAAATGTACTAGAGCAAGAGTACATATACTTTGTAGGTTTTTAATTTGTCGGTGCTAAATTGGCTTCTCAAAAGAGAACATAAAGAAATAAAAGTAAGGGTTAATTACATCTATGGTCCCCAATGTATGCATGTGTCATTTTAGTACCCAATACATCAATTGCATCATATTAGTCTCTAATATTTGCAATTTGAATCTAAATAGTCCCCAAACCTAATGGCTTTATGATGTCTCATAAATTTTAATCATGTGTTATTCATGTTTCTTACAGTGGTGGACATATTTGTCAAAGAATTCAAATGACTAGTCAAATGGCACACTCGAGTCATGTGTGAGCCCTAATTGAATTGCACGCTACTTGAGTGTGTCATTTGAATTTTTTTGACGGATATGCCCTCCACTATAAGACATGTGTATAATACATGACCAAAATTTGTGAGAAATCATGATGTCGTTTGGCGTGGGGACTATTTAAATTCAAATTGCAAATTTTGGGAATTAATATGATGTAATTGATAGATTGATGACCAGAATAGCACATAATGCAAACATTGGGGACCATAGGTATAATTAACCCTAAAAATAACAACAGACAACAAAAGAACGGGTGCGTCTAATAATTCATTCCAGTTGAAATTTTCCTTGATAATTAAGTGGGACCCACCGACCGAAGACGTGGGGCAACACAAGAAATTACTTACTATTCTGATCGTTGAACTCCTTGGACAAGATCTAGTTTTAGCTTTCCCTCACTGTAAGGTCACAAAAAGAGAGGGGTACAACTTCTAAACTCTTTGATTTGTCTATAGATATTCAGANTCTTGGACAAGATCTAGTTTTAGCTTTCCCTCACTGTAAGGTCACAAAAAGAGAGGGGTACAACTTCTAATCTCTTTGATTTGTCTATAGATATTCAGAAAGAATTTGTGAAGAGAAAGAACAGGAAATAAGCTCTCAGAGATCTGGCAACTTCATTTACAGGTAATTTTTTCTACCATTTTCTTGGTGATCAAATTCTTGTTTACTGACACTTTACTTTTCACTTCTGTTTCTGAAAATGGTTCTTGATTTTTCTTGAAGTTGTTGCAGTTTGGGCATCTGGGTAGTGCGTCATTTTATATGAAACTGTTCATCTTATCGTATTAAGCCTTGTGTCCTGTTTGGTTGATGTAGAATGCATGGACAAGACCATAAATTTGAACTAATGTCTTCGATTTCTCATAATCTGAGACCATGTTTGAGAGAACTTCCATACTAATGAGTCCAATTTAACCAGTAGGCTCAAGTTGAGGTGAATTTGAATAGTGGAAAGTAGAACTTTCACTAACAATGCTCAGAGTCTAATTACGTGTATTTCCCCGATTTCTCAGCAACCAAACACCGTGTCGGTCATTCTCTCTCTCTCTCTCTCTCTCTCTCTCACACACACACACACACACACACATTTGACAATTATTCCACAGTGTGTGGCACACTTTAGGCATTATGATCAGAAAATACCATTTGTTGGATCTTACAGTTCCTCTGCGTGTCTCTAAGAGAAAAAAGTGAAATCTTATGAGGAATTTATAGTTTCTTTTGTGTTCAATATAGGACAGAGTGATGATTTATTTGATTATTTTGTTGAGTCTCTAGAATAGGACTATTTGAGGAACGATTCAAAGATGGGGAGGAAAGGAAGCTGGTTTTCTTCAGTAAAGAAAGCGCTCAGCCCCGTGTCAAAGACAAAGAAAAACCAAGTTTGTTCAAGTTTCATTGTAATCCTGTTGGTTGTAGTGTAATTATCCTATGTTTGTTTTTTAAATCTAATCACACTTATTTTCAGAAAGCAAATAAATCGAAGAATGAATGTTTTGAAAAGGAAAAGGCCTCAGTTCCTGATTCCTCGACTTTAGAAACTGCGACTGTGTCTCATCCTCTTCCTCCACAGGAAGAGGTAAATTTGATTGAAGCTGAGAATGAGCAGACTAAACATGCTTATACTGTTGCAGTAGCCACTGCTGCAGCTTCTGAGGCTGCTGTTGTGGCTGCTCAGGCAGCTGCAGAGGTCGTTCAACTCACTGCAGTTACACAGTTTAGAGGAAAATTAAGTGATGAAGTGGCAGCAATCAAGATTCAAACGGCATTCCGAGGATACCTGGTATATTCCTGCCTTGAGCCTTTTTGTCTTGGCATTTTATTTGTTTCAAAGGATTTCTTGATAGGATAGTCACAAATGTTCATTTGAACCACTTTTCTTTGGCGCTAATCTAAGAAGCACGGGCACGGGCACGGACACGGACACGGACACGGGACACGGATACNGTGATAATCTAAGAAGCACGGACACGGACCGGACACGGACACGGGACACGGATACGACACGACGCGGATATGTTGACACGACATTNGCGCTAATCTAAGAAGCACGGGCACGGGCACGGACACGGACACGGACACGGGACACGGATACGACACGACGCGGATATGTTGACACGACATTTCTAAAAAAAGTAGGACACGGACACGTCACATGTTGGGGACACACTACAAAAAAAATATATTTTATATATAACATTATGTAATTTATTGCAAATATAGTGATAATGATATACAATTCATAAAAGATTTAGTATTTTATAATAAATAAATCTTATGTCTAGTCCTACTGTGTAAATTTTTAGACCAAAACATCTTCATAATAGTTAATAATCATCAATTTTTTTTTTGTAGATAATGTGTACCTAATATATAAATTAAATAATTGCTCTCATTTTTTCGATTTCCCTTTTTTAAAATTTTTATGTATTTTTTGTTTTTATTATTATATTTGAAATACAATTTTAACATCTCTAGTGTTAGTAATTATATGTTCTCAAATTTTTAAGCATTGTTAACTACATTTCAACACATGTTTATTATTTAGTAGTAGTTCCTGTTCCCCCAAAAAAAAAATTATTTAGTAGTAGACACGTTCTAAAGAAGTGTCGGACATGTGTCCNATTTTTATGTATTTTTTGTTTTTATTATTATATTTGAAATACAATTTTAACATCTCTAGTGTTAGTAATTATATGTTCTCAAATTTCTAAGCATTGTTAACTACATTTCAACACATGTTTATTATTTAGTAGTAGTTCCTGTTCCCCAAAAAAAAAAAATTATTTAGTAGTAGACACGTTCTAAAGAAGTGTCGGACATGTGTCCGAAATTAAAATTTTATCATTTAATTATGGATACGGATAAAAAAGTATCGAACACGTGTCCGAAGAGTATCGGTGTCCAACACGGATACGTCATTTTTTTGAGAGTTTCCGTGCTTCAAAAGCGACAATGCAAGCACTGTGCAATTTCAGTACTTATTTTTTTGATAACTTTCCCAATGAAGTAATTTCTTAATAAAAAATGAAAATTGATATCATTACCAGCTTAAAGGCAACTGAAGGTTATTTTCTTGTATCTGTTATGATAGTGAAGTTATGTTTTCATNTGTCCGTGCTTCATAAGCGACAATGCAAGCACTGTGCAATTTCAGTACTTATTTTTTGATAACTTTCCCAATGAAGTAATTTCTTAATAAAAAATGAAAATTGATATNTTTCCGTGCTTCAAAAGCGACAATGCAAGCACTGTGCAATTTCAGTACTTATTTTTTTGATAACTTTCCCAATGAAGTAATTTCTTAATAAAAAATGAAAATTGATATCATTACCAGCTTAAAGGCAACTGAAGGTTATTTTCTTGTATCTGTGATGATAGTGAAGTTATGTTTTCATTCAGTGATTCACACCAATAATGTTTGGTTTGGTGTCATCCTTCAATTGGGAAATTAGAAAGCTAGATTGAAAAATGTTCCCTTAGTCTTGAGGAATTATAAATTATGATGGTTCCTTTTTTTTACTTCTCAAAGAAAGATATACCACTACACACTTGGGGCTCACCTTATGAAGCAACGCATGATTGAAACTTATCAGGAAATAATTTTTGTGTTCTTTGTTGGTGGTGATATGTANTTTACTTCTCAAAGAAAGATATACCACTACACACTTGGGGCTCACCTTATGAAGCAACGAATGATTGAAACTTATCAGGAAATAATTTTTGTGTTCTTTGTTGGTGGTGATATGTATTGGCAGGAGCAAACTATATATAGAGACCCCCCCCAAAAAGAAACAAAACAAAAAATGTCAGCTTCAATTTGTCCATTGCATGTGGAGAGTTATAACTAATTGGTGTCTAAATGGGACTGACTGGATTGAAGCTAAAAGATTTTGTCCTCTTCTTTTCCAATGTTTATTTTCTCANCTCCAAAAAAAAACAAAACAAAAAATGTCAGCTTCAATTTGTCCATTGCATGTGGAGAGTTATAACTAATTGGTGTCTAAATCGGACTGACTGGATTGAAGCTAAAAGATTTTGTCCTCTTCTTTTCCAATGTTTATTTNCCCCAAAAAGAAACAAAACAAAAAATGTCAGCTTCAATTTGTCCATTGCATGTGGAGAGTTATAACTAATTGGTGTCTAAATGGGACTGACTGGATTGAAGCTAAAAGATTTTGTCCTCTTCTTTTCCAATGTTTATTTTCTCAGTATTTGTGAACAGAATATTTGGCTGCTCTGAATTAATGGTAAGTTCTAAAGAAGATTTTGGGTCCAAAGTATAAGAAGTGAGTAAATGTGGAAAAATTCAACTTAGAAGCTTTGATTATTTGTTGAAGTGCAAAAAAGGATTATGGCTTGGATGTGAATTTTTTTATATTGTAGATGCCATTGTTTTTCTGCATATTTTCACCAGCATTACTTGTTCAACATACCAGTAATGACCTCACCGGAAAGATTAGAGACATTTTTTGGGAAAATGTTTACAAATTACAATACATTAAGGCCCTTTCATATTCACGTTGTCAGCCATTGAGGCTGGACAATGCTGATTGTTCTCAGTCATATTTGCATGTAGAAAAATTTGAGATGGAATGGAATTCCTAAACTGCTTTTGCTATCTGTTCATTGTTTTAGGCAAGGAGGGCATTGCATGCTTTAAGGGGGCTTGTCAGATTAAAATCACTGGTAGAAGGGCCTATTGTCAAACGTCAAACCACAAACACTCTACGATGCATGCAAGGTCTATCTCGCGTGCAGTCTCAGATCAACTCTAGGAGGATTAGGATGGCAGAGGAGAACCGGGCGCTCGAAAGACAGCTGCTACAGAAACGGGCAAAAGAACTTGATTGTTTGAAGGTTAGATCTTTTATCTCAATGCTGTTCCTTTGTTTTTTTTTTTTTGTTTTTTGAAACCACTCTGTTCACCTAGTGGGAAACAGCAGTCATTTCGGTGTCAGGCATCTTCTGAGGTGCATATGTAGTTTATAAATGACTTTGATGCCATCCTATTGACTATGGAATATTTTGCAGCAGTTACTTATTAAACAACCTTTGCTGCATGTGATGTCGTTAATTTTGGGTTTTAAATTCCAACCTGCTGGGTTTTTAAGTCCACATTCCTAATGTTGTGTTTGGTGAAACGCATACGAGATTTCCTTTAAATACTGGGCCATTTTATCCTTTAACAGAACATTTGTAGTAATAGCTCAGGTTCCAAACAGTAGCTTATTGTTTTGTTCTGCTACTTGTTATCCTTCCATGGGGTGGATTCCTTGTCCACTACTTTGNGGGCCATTTTATCCTTTAACAGAACATTTGTAGTAATAGCTCAGGTTCCAAACAGTAGCTTATTATTTTGTTCTGCTACTTGTTATCCTTCCATGGGGTGGATTCCTTGTCCACTACTTTGAACTCCATATTATGCTTAATGAAGGGTTTGTTTTGTATAAAAAAAAATAGATTTTCGTAACAAAGAAAAATGGCATTTTTTTTGGATTTCACTCTCAACAGTCTCATCTGAGGACATTTGCTTTAAATTTTGTGACAGCTTGGGGAGGAATGGGATTACAGTCTACAATCCAAAGAACAAATTGAAGCAAACCTCCTGAGCAAGTATGAAGCGGCTATGAGGCGAGAAAGAGCACTAGCTTATTCATTTTCTCATCAGGTACTTTATTCATTTTCCTCTGCTTACAAATTTCAGCGTCTTTGGAAGGCAAAATAGCTTTACTTCTACAATAAGCTTCTATTGTAAAACATGTTACACGTAAAATGGAGATTTTTTCCCATTAGCTTTTTTTTTTTGTTTGACACATTCTAAAACAGTTGTGTTAAGGCTGTCATCAAATGGNTACTTCTACAATAAGCTTCTATTGTAAAACATGTTACACGTAAAATGGAGATTTTTTCCCATTAGCTTTTTTTTTTGTTTGACACATTCTAAAACAGTTGTGTTAAGGCTGTCATCAAATGGTAGATATACATAGCTAAAAAATGTGTAGAACAACTTATGGAGCTTAGCTCGCTAGGGTAACTTTTGGCTGTGTGACCAAGTTTTATGAAAGAAAAGTGTTTTTATCAATTCTGCCTGTACCAAAACTTGAAATAAGGAAAAGACTTGTGAGCAGAAGAGTAGAAGTCTAGTAGTCTAATTATCACTCAATTGGGGTGAAAGAATTTGGTAGTCTGCTCTGCTCGAGTCAAAATTATGTTACTTAAGAAGGAATCATCTGCATTGTAGATTATTGATCCTAATTTAAACTCCATGTTTAATTGCACAAAATCCGGTCTTTTATTTAGTTTCCCATGTTTTCATTGAACAGCAAGCCTGGAAGAAGTCTTCGAGATCTACAAACCTATTGTTTATGGACCCAACCAACCCTCACTGGGGTTGGAGCTGGTTAGAACGTTGGATGGCCACCCAGCCATGGGAGACTCAAAGCATGAGTGAGAAAGAACTTAACAATGATCAGTCATCTGTTAAGAGTGCTAGTTTTAGCATTGCCGAAGGAGAAATCACCAAGGCATATGCTCGTCATCAACTCAATTCTGATAAGCCTTCCCCACCCGCCATCCAAAAACCAAGTCTTTCTTCCAACCATCAGTCCCCTTCAACTCCACCATCCAAGGCAGCTCCTCCAATAGCAACCAGAAAATTGAAGCCGCCAAGCCCAAGAGTGAGTGTGCTAAGCCAAGATGATGATTCAAAGAGCATGGTAAGTATGCAATCAGAGCGGAATAGGAGGCACAGTCTACCTGGGTCATCAGTGAGAGATGATGAGAGCTTGGCTAGCTCTCCGTCAATTCCAAGTTACATGGCACCCACTCAGTCAGTAAAGGCTAAATCACGGCTGCAAAGCCCCTTGGGTATGGAGAATGGAACACCAGAAAAAGGATCACCCGGCTCTGCAAAGAAGCGACTTTCTTTCCCTCCTTCACCAGCCAGGCCTAGGCGGCATTCAGGCCCACCGAAGGTACACAACAGCTCCATTGTGGATCACAATGAGAACAATGAAGGGATCGTTTGATTGTTTCTTTTCAAACACTGGATCCACAATAATAAGCTACCTGGTTATAAAGAGATTTGTGAACACAATAGATTGAAAAAAGAAGGCAAGAAGAAAAAAGATGGTCATTTGATTTGTGGGATTTCTTCAACACTTTTAAAAATTCTTATTTTATTCATTGCTTTGAGAGCTTTTGTTTAGGGGTGAAATTTAATCATTCTCTTGGTGAGACTCGCTATGTGATTGTGTCTGATTCCTTTCTCGTTGTTGTAAAGATTGTGAACAATTTTTTTATACAGAACCAACCTTGTTATTGGTCGTGAATTCGTGATCATATGATTATCACATTTTCTCATTTCTTTTGATACAAAAATCCATTAATTGTACTTGGCTTATTGCTTTTTGAATTGGAAAGACTCTCTCTCTGGTACTGACCATGGCTGCCAAATAAAGATTACTGAGGTGAAGACAGCCATGGCTGCCAATTTTTCGTTCAATATAATGCCTTTAGCTGACTAAATATTCAAGCGAACCTCCTCAAGGAGTTGGGTTTTGTGGCTTTTTTTGACAAAAACAATCACAAAATGCTGAAAATTCAGTAAATTGTTCTTGCATTGCATCCTCCAATTATATATGCTTATGCTGACATTGACCAAAGTTTGAACCTCTGCATCGTGACTTGGTGCATTTTCGTTGTTTTATCAGCTCATTCATCGTGTGTCGATTTTTTTTATCTCGTTTGCTTGCCATTTTGATGACTGCACATCAAATTAAGACTACCATGTAGCCATCGAAGACTACAGGGGTTTGAATGCACTTACGTACTTCTATGACCATGTCAAGGAATGCTCTTTCTCGGCTAGGTTGCATTCCACCACGATTGTCTAACAATTGAGCTCTTTGGTGCATGGCTGCCTTCCAGAAAAGGTTGCTGAGATACGAGCTCTCTCTCTCTCTCCAAGAATAATAGCATTAAGTTTCTCAACCTTTTAATTTAAGATTAGTCAGTTCTATTGCTCGATGAAGGTAGCATCTCCAACCATAACTCAAATTTAGATTCAAATTTGAGTTTAAATTTAAATAAAAAACTTGATTTAGTAGTACTTTAATGAACAAACTCAAATATTTTAAAAAATTCTCTTATTGTCCCAAGTCTCATTTTTTTTTTGTGTCAACACAAATCATGATATTTGATAAAATAAATGAAACTTTCATATCTCTCCACAAATGGGTAATTTAAAAAAAAAAAAATGAGTATGTATACAACACTGCATGAGATTAAAGAAACTACTACAGGATTCTAAGATTGTTATAATTCTTTATCATTTTTTATAAACCCAGATAAAGAAAAAGAAAAAAAATATAACTATTTTTAAATGAGTTTGGTCTAAAGAACACAAAAACATATGTTTTTAACAAAAATGAAAGATTAAAGAAATAAAATGACAAACATAAAAGATTGAAGAAATAAAATGACAAATTTTTTAAATTTGTGGATAGTGGAGGCTTAAAATTTTAGGAAGAATCTGTGACTTGAAATTGTACTACCGATAATGTTTAATTTGAAAAATCAAAGAAAAATTTGATAGGTAGGCTTATGGTTNTAGTGCATTTTCGTTGTTTTATCAGCTCATTCATCGTGTGTCGATTTTTTTTATCTCGTTTGCTTGCCATTTTGATGGCTGCACATCAAATTAAGACTACCATGTAGCCATCGAAGACTACAGGGGTTTGAATGCACTTACGTACTTCTATGACCATGTCAAGGAATGCTCTTTCTCGGCTAGGTTGCATTCCACCACGATTGTCTAACAATTGAGCTCTTTGGTGCATGGCTGCCTTCCAGAAAAGGTTGCTGAGATACGAGCTCTCTCTCTCTCTCCAAGAATAATAGCATTAAGTTTCTCAACCTTTTAATTTAAGATTAGTCAGTTCTATTGCTCGATGAAGGTAGCATCTCCAACCATAACTCAAATTTAGATTCAAATTTGAGTTTAAATTTAAATAAAAAACTTGATTTAGTAGTACTTTAATGAACAAACTCAAATATTTACTCAAATCTTTTAAAAAATTCTCTTATTGTCCCAAGTCTCATTTTTTTTTTGTGTCAACACAAATCATGATATTTGATAAAATAAATGAAACTTTCATATCTCTCCACAAATGGGTAATTTAAAAAAAAAAAAATGAGTATGTATACAACACTGCATGAGATTAAAGAAACTACTACAGGATTCTAAGATTGTTATAATCCTTTATCATTTTTTATAAACCCAGATAAAGAAAAAGAAAAAAAATATAACTATTTTTAAATGAGTTTGGTCTAAAGAACACAAAAACATATGTTTTTAACAAAAATGAAAGATTAAAGAAATAAAATGACAAACATAAAAGATTGAAGAAATAAAATGACAAATTTTTTAAATTTGTGGATAGTGGAGGCTTAAAATTTTAGGAAGAATCTGTGACTTGAAATTGTACTACCGATAATGTTTACTTTGAAAAATCAAAGAAAAATTTGATAGGTAGGCTTATGGTTTATATAGTATGAAAGATAGGTAAGATTATAATATTGAAAAATACAAAAAACCAAGAAAATGGAAGATGAAAACGAAAGAACTTACCTNTGGTGCATTTTCGTTGTTTTATCAGCTCATTCATCGTGTGTCGATTTTTTTTATCTCGTTTGCTTGCCATTTTGATGACTGCACATCAAATTAAGACTACCATGTAGCCATCGAAGACTACAGGGGTTTGAATGCACTTACGTACTTCTATGACCATGTCAAGGAATGCTCTTTCTCGGCTAGGTTGCATTCCACCACGATTGTCTAACAATTGAGCTCTTTGGTGCATGGCTGCCTTCCAGAAAAGGTTGCTGAGATACGAGCTCTCTCTCTCTCTCCAAGAATAATAGCATTAAGTTTCTCAACCTTTTAATTTAAGATTAGTCAGTTCTATTGCTCGATGAAGGTAGCATCTCCAACCATAACTCAAATTTAGATTCAAATTTGAGTTTAAATTTAAATAAAAAACTTGATTTAGTAGTACTTTAATGAACAAACTCAAATATTTTAAAAAATTCTCTTATTGTCCCAAGTCTCATTTTTTTTTTGTGTCAACACAAANGTTTTGGGCCCAATAGTATTTTTCAACCTAGATTTTTACAGACAAGCCCTAATGCCAGACAGAACCATAAAATCTGGTGCATACAAATCCTCAAAAAAAATACCGGGCCCGGGAATGTCCATTTTCATTTCTTCGAGCTCCAAGTTATAGCAGAAATGGTCAGTCTCTCTCTCTCTCTCTCTATATATATATATCTATATATATATATATATGTTTATACATTAATATACATATGGTTATTTGTTGCAGAGATTTCTTTATTGTTTGTCTTGGGTCTCTATTTTGTGCTGTTTCAATCATTCTGATGTACGATTGTTTTGTAGTTATGTATTACTTTTTTTTTTTTTTACAAATTATCTAATAGTTTTAGTTTTTTCTTTTGTGGGTATCTTCTGTATGGTGGTGGTTTTATGAGGTTGATCATCAGTCCACGGTTTGTTTTCATTTTTAGATACATATCACAATGATCTGTTGTTCTGTTGATTCTGAGTCATATGAATATAGAGAACTTAGCTTCTATTCAATCTTCCTCAAGCTGTCCAGTTCTCGACATTGCTTTATGCCTGTAGTGCAATCAATTTCTTTAGCTCTTGATTCGCTCAAAGCCTTTCAAGAATTATCATTCACTTAAAGTTAATACATTTGTGTCAAAATTCAGCCCTACATATCTTTTTTGCGTTTCAGTTTGTGAATCCCCTTATTAATTTCACAAGCTGCCTACTCATTTTTTAGGATTCGTTTTTCCTCGAAGATATATGTACGAATAGTAACATTGTCGAATTTGCTCGTGTGCAACTAGTATTGCTATGTGTCTCAGATTTTCAATTTAACCAAGCATTGGGATCAGTCCTTGCTTTTTCACATGATGAGCTTGAGTGTCTTCGTTTTGTGTTGGGTTTCAGATTCTGCTTGAAACCCAACTGGCTCATGGAATCTTTTCTTTTTCAAACTCAGTCCAATTTGCCACCCCAAATATCATCCAGAATTCCCAAGCAAAGAAGGTTCTGATGCACATGCTTCACTGCTTGGGAAACTTCGATTGTCGTATTCTTTCCCATTTGTTCGAGTCTCATAAACCGAATCGCCATGGGGCTGAACCTCACGGTTTCCCTCTGTTTGACACCACCTTGATATGCCCTCTGTGTTGCTTCCATTTTTTTGAGTTGAAACTGTATGAACAAAGATAGCTACTTTGTTAGCACATGCATGCTCCGGAAAACTTGAGTTATTACATACAGAAAAAGATTGTCCAAAACATAATTAGGGTAATGTGTGGTTTCTTAAAGTTCATAGGCATTTATGTGTTTAACATGGAGTTTGCTGTAGTGGGTCTTGCACGTACTTTTGTTATAACTATTGACTTTCCTCTACCTATAACAATCACCAATTTCTCATTATGAATTTCAAATCTGAAATTTGCATCAGACTACACCATTGATAGCAGGACTTACGATTGCTGCTGCAGCTTATGCCAGTAGATATGGTATCCAGGCTTGGCAAGCATTCAAGGCAAGACCACCTACAGCTAGAATGCGCAAATTTTATGAAGGTGGTTTCCAGCCTCAAATGACAAGGAGGGAAGCAGCTCTTATTCTTGGAGTCAGGTCCCTTGCAACGTCATTCATATTGTATTTTGTTGCGAAAATTTCATTTTACCTCATGCCGTATTTCCCTTTACCACTTCATGTGGCTTTCCCCACATGTTGGTGAAAATTTGAGCTTGACTGATGGATCAACATATAAGTTGAAGAGCAGTATTTTTGAATTACTTTGTTAAAAGGAGGCCTTGGCACTTCATTCTGACTTCCTCTTCGCCTTGAGTGGCCTTCTGGTTTTCACCTCTGTAGTTGCCTGTGCTTGGTGTATTGATGCCAGAAATACCACAAATTGAGATATTTTGGGAGGATTCCCGATTGTTATTTTTTGTCATATATGGGAAGTAAAGAACTAAAAAGAAAAAATTTTAAAACGTGTATTACTGATAAAACTGAGGTTTCTACTGACTTGAAAGCTCCTCCTTTGGAAGCCCACTGAAAGAATAGGTGCTGATGGTCCCTCTGTTGATTTTGCTCATCATTTACTGTTCAACCTTAGTGTAAGCTTCACTTGGACTTCTATCCTTTTCAATTAAAAACTCGTCACTTAAGAAAAAGTTTGTTTCATTTCCCCTCAGCAATAAACGCCCAATAACATGTAGGAATCCTCAAACATAATAATTTGGTTTTAATTCTTCTGCTTTTTCAACTGATTTTTTATGTCTGAATCTTCAACAGGGAAAGTACTGCAGCTGATAAGGTGAGGGAAGCACATAGAAGGGTTATGGTAGCAAACCATCCAGATGCAGGTGGTAGCCATTACCTCGCTTCTAAAATTAATGAAGCAAAAGATTTGCTCCTTGGAAAGACCAAGAGCAGTGGGTCTGCATTTTGATATATGCATGAAAGTTTTGTCAAAGTTTTGGAAGGTGAGTTTTAATAGAGAGATAAGCCTTGTTGGAATTAATATTATCCATTTGCCCTTGCCCGATAACTGTCTGATAACCATCATCATTCGATATTATTCTTCCCAAATATTTCGAGCAATAAAAACCTTGAGAATATGAGGGTCTACATTCACTCGTTTATTTAAGGCCCAGTAGTTGTACACTACTTGGAAGCCATAACTTGATCTGTGTCTTTACATTTTGACCTGACGACTTCTTGCATTTGCTCAAATCTGTAATGGAGTAATGTAATCTTAAGAGACACTGTTCTTCTTGGTTAATTGCCCATGAATGAATTTGATGTTGTAGTTTTATTGGCTGTCAATTAGTTATTCTTGTCTGCAAATTCCTATGAAACGCTCCTGATGATTTGCTGGTGAGCTATAAGCCCTCGTTAATACTATCTCTTGTCACCTAGATCAAACTGTGTAGGAATCTTAGCCAATATAACTTGTATGCCTGTTTATTACTCTGTATAAGAACTTGAGCAGCCACTTGGTAATGGACAAATCCACTGCCAAATGTGCCCGATCTGGATTTCTCCAGCTACATCTTTGATGGTGCTCGAAAATCTCCTTACCCAAATATAGAATAATATGGGATGAGGCACAGAGTGGCTTCGTGTGTGCGAATGATAGAGGGTACGTTAAGAGTTGAAGTTGACACAAAGACAAAATATGAGTGGTTCACTTTAGTTGAAGGACTAAGGTTCATTCGCTGTAGGGGAGACTTTTGCTCCCTGAGAGCNGGGGCTTCGTGTGTGCGAATGACAGAGGGTACGTTAAGAGTTGAAGTTGACACAAAGACAAAATATGAGTGGTTCATCTTAGTTGAAGGACTAAGGTTCATTCGCTGTAGGGGAGACTTTTGCTCCCTGAGAGCTATATTGTTTGGGGAAGGTTGTCGTTATAGATGGTTCGGCTCGGAGCTTTTTACAAAGTATTTCCTAGGTTGCTCTTAATACTCTCTCTTGCCTAGTTTTTTTTGTCNGCTATATTGTTTGGGGAAGGTTGTTGTTATAGATGGTTCGGCTCGGAGCTTTTTACAAAGTATTTCCTAGGTTGCTCTTAATACTCTCTCTTGCCTAGTTTTTTTTGTCTCTCTCTCTTAAACAGTGGCGTCGTTAGCTATTTATTCACTTTATCATTAGGGTTTCGCTGTGGTTTTTTTTTTTGGCTGATTTTGTGGTCCTCTCGTCATTTGTCCTGTAGCTGAACCTGCCACCCTGACTTTTTTGCGCCTGGAACGGAAAGCATGAGATATCTCTGCTATAGGTGAATATTTGTTCGTTAGAGTTGTCAAGTATTTTTCCCTCGTCCCATGTCTACGTGGCGCGATTAGGGTTTACTTTAGATTTGCTTGGTGTCGAGCTCCAAACTCTTGAGTAGATACTTTTCGTCGAGTTTGTTGACGTTGAGTTGGGTCTTTTTTCATTAGCTCATGGTCTTTTCTCAGGTATAAAATCATTCTCTCTCTTTTGGCTTCATAAGTATTCTCAATTTGCTTCACCACGAGCTGGGAGTCGCTGTAGATCACAAGTTGTTCTGCCTCTATGGAATGTGCCATGCTGAGCCCGACAATGACAGCTTCGTATTCTGCTTCGTTATTTGAAGTCTTGAATTCGAATTTGAGAGCGTATTCGATATCTATTCCGTCAGGGGAGGTCAGAATCAACCCCATACTGCTGCCTTGGGCGTTNGCTTCGTTATTTGAAGTCTTGAATCCGAATTTGAGAGCGTATTCGATATCTATTCCGTCAGGGGAGGTCAGAATCAACCCCATACTGCTGCCTTGGGCGTTGACGACTCCATCTACTGAAAGCTTCCATGTGGATAGGTCAGGTAACTAGCTGAGTTGCCTCCATGGATGCTTCTGGGGCTACAGTAAATTTCGTAATGAAATCTGCCAACATTTTTCCTTTGATTGCAGTTCTGGGTTTGTATCTGATATCGAACTCACTGAGCTCTATGACCCATTTGACCAGCCTTCTTGAAAATTCTGGTTTGTGTAACACTTGCTTTATTGACTGATCTGTTGGGACCTCAATGGTGTGAGCTAGGAAGTATGGTCTGAGCCTCATTGCTGCTATAACTAGAGCTAGGACTAGTTTCTCTATTTTCGGATCTCTCCTCTGCCCCTTCAGAGTTCTGCTATATTAGTAAATTGGATATTGAGTTCTGTCTTGCTCTCTGACAAGTGTTGCGCTGGTTGAAAAATCCGAAACAACGAGGTATAAGGTGAACACTTCTCCCTCCAAAGGGCTCACCAGTACTGGGAGCGAGTTCAGATAGTCTTTAAGGGCTTTGAATGCTTCCTCGCAGCGCGTATCCCACTAGAATGCCTTTTTTAAGGTTTGAAAAAATGGTTGACACTTGTCTCTTGATCTGGAGACGAAGCGACTTAGGATTGCTATCTTTCTTGTTATGCGTTAGAACTCCCTTGTGTTTGAAGGTAGTTACATGTCTATTACTGCTTTGACCTTTTGTGGGTTTACTTCTATTCCTCTGTTGTTGACTATGAAGCCCAAGAACTTTCCAACAGACACTCTAAAGGCCCATTTGACTTGGGTTGAGCTTCATCTGATATTTCTTGTGGACCTGGAAAGATTCTTCAAGGTGTTCAATGTGGAGCTCAACTTTCAACAACTTCACCAGCATGTCGTTGATGTATACCTCTATGGATGTTTTGATATATTTTTGGAACATTCGATTTACCAAATGTCTAGCTCCAGCATTTTTTAGTCTAAACGACATGACCTGGTAGTATTATGTCCCCTGCTCAGTCACGAAGGTGGTCTTCTCCTAGTCGTTGGTGTTCATTCTAATTTTGTTATACCCAGAAAAAGCACCCATAAAGCTGAGGAGTTCATACCCAGTTGTGGCATCTACCATCAGGTCAATTCGAGGTAAGGGGTAACTGTCATTGGAGCAAGCTCGGTTTAGGTCAGTGAAGTCGATACAGAGGTGCCACTTATCATTTGATTTCTTGACGAGGACCACATTGACTAACCAAGTCAGATAGTCTACCTCTCTGATAGCTTTGGCGTGGAGAAGTTTGCTGACCTCTTCGTTGATCGTTTTTTGGCGTTCTGGGACAAAACTCCTTTGCATATCCTTTTGTTTCCATGCAAACACCTCCATATTTTTTTTGAGGAATTGAATAAAGAGGTCTTTAACTTCCTTGGTTTGCTTAGATCCCACGTATACTAGATGCTCGTGTTCCTCGTCAAGTTGAATAGGCTCCAACTCTTTTGAAGGCATTGACCTTGTTTTCAGCTCGTCTAACTAGATATTCTTGACCTTTTTCTTCTTTATGGATGTCATATAGCACTCTCGTGCCACACGCTTATCTCCTTGGACCACTCTGATGCCATTTTCTATGGGGACCTTCATGATGAGTTAGTAGACAGAAGGAATGACCCTCATTGTATTAATGGAAGGTCTTCCTAGTAGAACATTGTATGCTGAGGGAGCATCGATTACTAAGAACCTCAAAGTGGTAGTGGACTGACAAGGTGAATCTCTCATGGTGAGCACAAGTTGGATTAAACCAAGGGGTAACACCATTTTCTCTTGAGAATCCTAGGAGGAGAGCCCTTATTGGCTTAAGTTAGTCTCTACTTATATTCATCTTGTCAAAGGCAGATGCGAAGATGATGTCGGCAGAGTTCCCATTATCAATCAGGACTCGATGGACGATTTTGTTGGTGATGATAGCTATTACCNAACTTTTGTGGGTTTACTTCTATTCCTCTGCTGTTGACTATGAAGCCCAAAAACTTTCCAACAGACACTCTAAAGGCCCATTTGACTTGGGTTGAGCTTCATCTGATATTTCTTGTGGACCTGGAAAGATTCTTCAAGGTACTCAATGTGGAGCTCAACTTTCAACAACTTCACCAGCATGTCGTTGATGTATACCTCTATGGATGTTTTGATATATTTTTGGAACATTCGATTTACCAAATGTCTAGCTCCAGCATTTTTTAGTCTAAACGACATGACCTGGTAGTATTATGTCCCCTGCTCAGTCACGAAGGTGGTCTTCTCCTAGTCGTTGGTGTTCATTCTAATTTTGTTATACCCAGAAAAAGCACCCATAAAGCTGAGGAGTTCATGTCTAGTTGTGGCATCTACCATCAGGTCAATTCGAGGTAAGGGGTAACTGTCATTGGAGCAAACTCGGTTTAGGTCAGTGAAGTCGATNTACCCAGTTGTGGCATCTACCATCAGGTCAATTCGAGGTAAGGGGTAACTGTCATTGGAGCAAGCTCGGTTTAGGTCAGTGAAGTCGATACAGAGGTGCCACTTATCATTTGATTTCTTGACGAGGACCACATTGACTAACCAAGTCAGATAGTCTACCTCTCTGATAGCTTTGGCGTGGAGAAGTTTGCTGACCTCTTCGTTGATCGTTTTTTGGCGTTCTGGGACAAAACTCCTTTGCATATCCTTTTGTTTCCATGCAAACACCTCCATATTTTTTTTGAGGAATTGAATAAAGAGGTCTTTAACTTCCTTGGTTTGCTTAGATCCCACGTATACTAGATGCTCGTGTTCCTCGTCAAGTTGAATAGGCTCCAACTCTTTTGAAGGCATTGACCTTGTTTTCAGCTCGTCTAACTAGATATTCTTGACCTTTTTCTTCTTTATGGATGTCATATAGCACTCTCGTGCCACACGCTTATCTCCTTGGACCACTCTGATGCCATTTTCTATGGGGACCTTCATGATGAGTTAGTAGACAGAAGGAATGACCCTCATTGTATTAATGGAAGGTCTTCCTAGTAGAACATTGTATGCTGAGGGAGCATCGATTACTAAGAACCTCAAAGTGGTAGTGGACTGACAAGGTGAATCTCTCATGGTGAGCACAAGTTGGATTAAACCAAGGGGTAACACCATTTTCTCTTGAGAATCCTAGGAGGAGAGCCCTTATTGGCTTAAGTTAGTCTCTACTTATATTCATCTTGTCAAAGGCAGATGCGAAGATGATGTCGGCAGAGTTCCCATTATCAATCAGGACTCGATGGACGATTTTGTTGGTGATGATAGCTATTACCACCAAAAGGTCATCGTGGGGATGCTAGCAACTCCCCAGGTGCATCTGAGAAAGTGATATCCATGCGCAGCCGAGGTGCTTTGGACATAGCTTGTACTTTCAGCATCTTCAGTTTTGATTTTGCGCATGTGAGCCTTCCGGATTGAGTTGGATGCCCCACCTTCAACGAATCCTCCGAATATCACTCTGATCTCTCCCAGAGGTTGCTGATGTTGTGCAGGGATTGTTGCTGAGGCGCTGGAGGTGGGTGAGCTCGGTCCTGATTATCTTGTATCACAAAGCGGCGTAGTTGTCCCCGTTGAATCAGGAACTCGATCTCCTTCTTCAATTGGATACAATCATTAGTAAGATGACCATGGTCACTGTGGTATTCACAATATTTCGTTGCAACCTTTTTTGCGAAATCTGTATTCATCCAAGGTGACCACTTCATGAACTTTTTGCTCCGCACCTCATAAAGGACCTAGGACACTGTGGCTGTGAGGGGAGTGAATTGCCAAGGTGCAAACCTTGGCGGCAACTCCTTTTGTAGTGGACCTAGGCAGTCTCTGATGTCTCCTATCCTTTTTAGAGAACGGTCCCTATCTCTCCGTGCAGATTTGTCTCGACTTCCCTCCTTTTTGGGACTTAGGTCCCTCTTATTCTCCTTCTCTTTGTGCGTGGACGAGCTCTTTACCTTGGAGAGGAGCGTTTCCTCGCTGTTGATATACTTTTTTGCCTTGGCAAGGATTTTTGCCATACTGGCTTATGGGTTTTTGGAGATGGAGAACATGAGGTCTTTTGATTGGATTCCCAGCCTAGCAATGAAGCCAGTGATGACGAATTTCTCGTCAGGGACATCCACTTTTAGAGATTCTGAGTTGAACTTCTGAACATAGCTTCGCAGGTTCTCATTGGGTCCATGTTTCATGTTCAACATATGGTAACTCGGTTTTCGATAAGTTTGAGCTCCTATGAAGTGCGAGACAAAAGAAACGGAGAGCTATCTGAAGGATGAGATGGATGATGGGGTCAACCTGTTGAACTATGCTAAGGTTGAACCTTTTAGAGTGATGACGAAGGCTCGGCATCGTACTAGGTCCTGGTACCCATGTAGCTCCATTTGTTTCTTGTATGTGCTGAAGTGGTTCATGGGGTCTTTCGTTCCCATCAAAGGCCTCCATCTGGGGCATGCATCTATGCAGTAAATAGGGATTTAGTCTACTGAACTAAGATATCCATGTTCAATGGAGTTTTGCCTTTAACAGATTCTTTCATGTGGCTGAGCTCCTATTGGATGTCTCTGAAGCACTGCTCCCAATATTGTTCTTTCCCTTCTTGCTGAAAGGGGGGAAGTTCATTCTTATGAGTTTCCCTGTTTTGACTATGCACTTCCTCGTTGTCCTCATTCCTATGAATTCGACGATGGGCATTGCCCACAGTTTGACTACGCTCATCTCCTTCGGTGATGTCTCTCAAAGGGTTGTTGTGTTGTTGTTCACTCTCAGGGGGGAGTTCTTGGGCTAGCTATACCCTTTGGGGACGCTGAAGGAAATTCAGTAACTCCTCATTCTACTAGAGGAGATGTTGATTGGCTAGGCTAAGGGCCTTCAGTTCGTTGTTAGGTATGGGATCCACCATAGGGGGATCGACTTCATGTGTAGGTAAGAAATCACGAGAATTCTCTTGTTGTCTTCCAGTGGTAGCTTTTTGTTGCTTCTGTAGTCGAAGAGGATTCATTTGATTTCTGCTCATGTTGTGCGTAGAAACCATCAATTACTGAAAAAAATCAATATATTTTTAACAGGAACAGTCATTCTCACAGACGACGCTAACTGATGATGTGGATGATTAAATAGAGTAATTAGAATGGTTCACCAGCTCAGAAGATCGGCTAATCCACTCTCAAGAGAGTCTCTTGCTCCCGAGTGTATTGATTATTGTGTGAAGTTTACAGATAGTGTTTTTATGAGGCTACAATGACTTGTTGTTTACTTTTGAGGGTTTTACCTACTATTTATAGTTATTCTAGGGTCTTGCTTGATCTGAGGTGAGATCCTTACCCCTCTCTTATACCGATCGCCTTTATTNGTTTCCCTGTTTTGACTATGCACTTTCTCGTTGTCCTCATTCCTATGAATTCGACGATGGGCATTGCCCATAGTTTGACTACGCTCATCTCCTTCGGTGATGTCTCTCAAAGGGTTGTTGTGTTGTTGTTCACTCTCAGGGGGGAGTTCTTGGGCTAGCTATACCCTTTGGGGACGCTGAAGGAAATTCAGTAACTCCTCATTCTACTAGAGGAGATGTTGATTGGCTAGGCTAAGGGCCTTCAATTCGTTGTTAGGTATGGGATCCACCATAGGGGGATCGACTTCATGTGTAGGTAAGAAATCACGAGAATTCTCTTGTTGTCTTCCAGTGGTAGCTTTTTGTTGCTTCTGTAGTCGAAGAGGATTCATTTGATTTCTGCTCATGTTGCGCGTAGAAACCATCAATTACTGAAAAAAATCAATATATTTTTAACAGGAACAGTCATTCTCACAGACGACGCTAACTGATGATGTGGATGATTAAATAGAGTAATTAGAATGGTTCACCAGCTCAGAAGATCGGCTAATCCACTCTCAAGAGAGTCTCTTGCTCCCGAGTGTATTGATTATTGTGTGAAGTTTACAGATAGTGTTTTTATGAGGCTACAATGGCTTGTTGTTTACTTTTGAGGGTTTTACCTACTATTTATAGTTATTCTAGGGTCTTGCTTGATCTGAGGCGAGATCCTTACCCCTCTCTTATACCGATCGCCTTTATTGCGCAACGAGACTTGCACCTGTTGAGTAACTGTTGCTACAAAAAGGGGTATTCGGTGAGATCCAGTTGTCTTTTGCACCACCTTCCTCGAGATGTGGACATAGGGAGTTGAGGCTTGAGGTCGAGGCCTGTAAATAATATAGATGAGCTGAGCACCCGACATAAGTAGTATGACCTGAGTTATCGAGCTCAATCGTCAGGTGTTTTTGTGGTATCATCAGAGTTTATGAAGTTGAATATTTGGTTCCATATGTAAGCTTGAGCTTGAAGTAGCTCACGAGATTGTTCTCCATTAGGAAATTCCATTCTTAGCTAGCTTGAGATGTCCAATGACTCATGTAAAGCCCGAAAACATTGCTCTATTTATAGAAATTGAAAGCACACTAGCACAATAGATATTTTAATGCATTATTTATACAAAATATGCATTTAGATTAATTTTATAGAATAGTAATTATGCATGCTTTTATTTTTTTGATGAAATTATTTTATTGTTTACAAGCAATAATTTAATAAAATATTGTTAAATGGTACACTAATTTTTCCAACGTATTCATGTCTACTTTGACATTATCTGAAACAACATATAATAATTTTTTGGAGAATGTGGATTTTATGACAATTTATTTGGATAGTTTTACTGACAAGATATTTTTTAAATAATTTTTCAAATTTCATTCCTTGACCAACAAATTCGTATTAGCCAATAACATGTGTTTTTGCTTGTGTAGTTAATGGATCTTTCCAAAAGAAAGCAAAAATGTGTAACACCCCAAAAATCAGGGTTCTTAATTTAACAAAATTCGAGCAGAGTCTTTTTTGTACGGGGAGCTCTACTCAAAATACAACCTCTGCAATTATACTACATTGACCATATCGGGTCTATATATGAATAAATATTAACTACACCGGGTCCATTTATCCATCAAATAATAAAATTTTATTAACTACATGTAATATCCACAATATCATCTCAAAAGAATAGGCCAAGCTATGACATTGTTTCAATGTAAGAGAATGGAAGAAAACTCCTATTTGAATTAAAATTCCAAGTAAGAACTCAAGCTCTAGTGACCTCATTCTTCCCTTTTCTTCCTTCTTTAATCTTCTTCTAAGGTTCCAAGAGATTTGGGGTGAGAGTAGAGTGAAAAGAATGAGAGTAAATGGGATGAAAATGGGTTTTTAAACGTAGCAGTCCCGATTTTTACTGATCACAGGCTGATTTGATTTTCTCAAAAATTACGGTTTTGTCACTAGGAATCTTAAATTTGATCCATATGACTACCCTAAGGTTTTCAGACGTTTCGGATTTATTTTTAATGTTATTTTAACCTAAAAATATTTATTTTTATGAGTTATCTTAAAACTAAAATAAATTTACACTCGAAACATGAAAATTACTATTTTATTCTTCTAAACCGTTATATGTGCTAAAAGGCTATTCCAAGTTTTTCGGATCTCCCAGGTTCAATGATAATATTATTTTGACCTAAAAAAATTTATATTTTTACTTAGTTACTCTTATCAACTTTAAACATCTCTAAAAATTAAATTTCACCATTAATTTGCCTCCCTAGTATTTATTCATACTATTGAAATCTATAGGGTTCATGCATACCTCATCACTTATATTAGTATTTCAAAAATAATTATTTGTTATATAAAGATAAGAGCGTGGGAGTTTATAGTAACGTTGTATAAAGGATGTTAAAATAAACTTATATGAACTATATTTAATGTAAAAATTTGATGTTATATGAGTTTGGGTGAATGTTGTATGAGATNAAAGTGTGGGGGTTTACAAAATGTGACAATAAGCTTCACATTTTGAAATTGTACCACAATTTTTTTTTTGATAAAAATTGACAATAAGATTCGCAATTGGAAATTATACCACTCTTTTTTACTTCGACCAAATAGCTGTCTTTGGACTTGTTATTTCTTTCCNAGAATAAGTATAGATGATGTGAGATATATTTTATTTATCTTTTATTTGTATATTTTTTATCCTACAAATAAAGTTGAATCTCGTGTAATTATTCGTGTTCAATAATACATTAGATGTAGTTGAGTGTTAGGTCTNAAGTATAATTAATAGAGAAACTCTACGGTACTGAATAAAAAAAAATTGATACCATACCGTAATTTACTATTGTTATGGTACAGTTACAATTTTGAAAGGAAGAAGTTACAACTATTTAAAGGGACCATGGTCAATCACAGATACACATGATCGATCATGAACTTCCCTTAAACAGTTGTAACTTCTCCTTTTATAAGTTGTAACTTGACATTTAAAAGTTGTATCTTAACCATTGACAGTTGTAATTTCAGTATCAATTTCAATCTATAATGATCAATCATAACCTTTAAAAATTATAACTTACACCTCAAAGAAATTATAATTTAACCTTAAAAAATTGTAAATCTTGATACAGTGTCTCATTCGGTACCATAGCCTTCCCCTAATTAATTCCACAATGGATAAATGTCACATCTTTGTAAGGACCTATTGGAATACCCTTTTTATTGACATCTCTTGGTTTAATTATTGAGGGTTGTAAACGGAGATTAATCATGTCATTTTTTGTAGAGATACTATAGAATTCAGTTAGAAATATGGTATGATCCAAAGAAATTCATTAATATTTAAATTTGTTTGAATAAATAAAAATGATGATTGATATATGTAATTTATCTTTTATATTATGTAAATTTTACCCTATAAATAAGGTTGAGTCCTATGTATTTAATCATCTTGAATCATATATCAAATGTAGCCTATAGAACGTTAGGTCTGTGGATGTAAGTATAATTCGTCGAAATATATCTTTTATGTTCTATTTTTCCTTTCTTTTCCTATCTCAATATCTCTCAAATTGTAAATTTCTACATAGTATCAGAGCATGTTGATCAGATTATCACATCCAAGGAATACATTACTTGTGGTGTGAGATGAGTCTAGCTATTGATTGTGACCTACTTTTGGAGTTTTTCATCAAGCAAAGAGTCTAGGGAATAAGAAGTCACGTGAAGAAAGACATTGATAGACATTGATCCATAGGCCAGCGTGAGCCCTCCCTTGAGTTATGGAAGAATTGCTTCTCAATTTCAATATAGGAGGATTATTGTTTTTTTTTGGTTTAATTGATCATTCCTGTAACCATCTGTTGGAAGGGGATTTCAAGGCATTGTTTTGTCAAAAATAAAGAGGGAGAAAGAAAACAATGGGAGAATTGAAGGGAGAGAGGCATCAGTCAAAAAAAAAAAGGAGTAGAGAGAAAAGAAAAGAAAAACAAGAGGCAAAATAAAAATAAAAATTACAAGTGGTTATTCCATGTGCATTCACCTCGATTTGCTATTCAAAGGGAGTTTCATCACCAAAACTACACTATCCGATTAACAATCAACCACGCTATTTTCAGTTCAAAATAATACACTTGATTTCAGTGTACTAACTTGAGGGGAGTATTAGGGATATGATCGGAATAGAAAGAATCCATCAATATCTAATTAGAGATATAATAGGATCCAAAGAAATTTATTGATATCAAAATTTGTAAGAATAAGTATAGATGATGTGAGATATATTTTATTTATCTTTTATTTGTATATTTTTTATCCTACAAATAAAGTTGAATCTCGTGTAATTATTCGTGTTCAATAATACATTAGATGTAGTTGAGTGTTAGGTCTGTAGATATAGACACAATATGTCAAAACATGCATATCTTTTCTTTTCCTTTTCCTCTCTCAATATCTCTCATATTGTGAATTTCTTCATATGATATGATTAGAATCAAGAGACCATCGATATCTAAGTTTTTTTATATAAATAGTAGAAATAACTCGTGCCTTAAAGTACTAAATAACACAAAAAATCTTAAGCATTGGTCATGAAATATAAATATTTTCAAAAAATACTTTATTTTTTATTATTTTCTTTCGTTATACAATTCGAAATCAATTTAAAAATATTATTTTCTAAATTTTTTTGACAAAACTACTCTAATAATACGATTCCTAAAAAATATCAACATGTATTCAATTTATATATTTAATCATTATACCAAAAAGATATTTTCTTCTTCTTTTTGGGTAGGAGTCGATATTGACGTGTGTGTTGGCGGGTGTATAGAATGAGTGAGAGAGAGAGAGAGAGAGAGAGAGATGAGATAAACTTATGAGAGATGAGCCTATATATATATAGAGCTAGAGAGAGAGAGAGATATTAGAGTTTTAAAGGATAAACTAATAAAATTTGAACCATTGACCTCAAGTAGGTAAAACCTTTAAAAGATAAAGGGTACCATTGAACCAAAGGGCCGTTGGTAACCAAATCATTATTCACATGCCTCCGGAAACTAAAATTCTCTTTAATCTTTATGCTAGCCAAACTAAGTAAAAAAAACTTACAATTTTTCTAAGATTCATACAATACTTGATTAAGAAATTAAGAAANATAATAAGTATAGATGATGTGAGATATATTTTATTTATCTTTTATTTGTATATTTTTTACCCTACAAATAAGGTTGAGTCTCGTGTAATTATTCGTGTTCAATAATACATTAGATGTAGTTGAGTGTTAGGTCTGTAGATATAGACACAATATGTCAAAACATGCATATCTTTTCTTTTCCTTTTCCTCTCTCAATATCTCTCATATTGTGAATTTCTTCATATGATATGATTAGAATCAAGAGACCATCGATATCTAAGTTTTTTTATATAAATAGTAGAAATAACTCGTGCCTTAAAGTACTAAATAACACAAAAAATCTTAAGCATTGGTCATGAAATATAAATATTTTCAAAAAATACTTTATTTTTTATTATTTTCTTTCGTTATACAATTCGAAATCAATTTAAAAATATTATTTTCTAAATTTTTTTGACAAAACTACTCTAATAATACGATTCCTAAAAAATATCAACATGTATTCAATTTATATATTTAATCATTATACCAAAAAGATATTTTCTTCTTCTTTTTGGGTAGGAGTCGATATTGACGTGTGTGTTGGCGGGTGTATAGAATGAGTGAGAGAGAGAGAGAGAGAGAGAGAGATGAGATAAACTTATGAGAGATGAGAGTATATATATATAGAGCTAGAGAGAGAGAGAGATATTAGAGTTTTAAAGGATAAACTAATAAAATTTGAACCATTGATCTCAAGTAGGTAAAACCTTTAAAAGATAAAGGGTACCATTGAACCAAAGAGCCGTTGGTAACCAAATCATTATTCACATGCCTCCGGAAACTAAAATTCTCTTTAATCTTTATGCTAGCCAAACTAAGTAAAAAAAACTTACAATTTTTCTAAGATTCATACAATACTTGATTAAGAAATTAAGAAAAAAATTAGATATTTTTTCCCTTACAAAATTTAATTGGATTAACGGTGTCAAAAACAAACTATTCATTTTGACACTTACATAACCCGTTTATATTCGTTTAAATTGATCGTATTATTTTAGGATCTGAATGAAGAACCACTCTCTCCTATTCCACAAATTTTATGTGGACTCCATAGGTTGCCAAAAATATCGCTATCGCAATACAGTAGGAGGGACCAAGATAATTAATAGGATATGAATGAAGAACCACTCTCTCCTATTCCACAAATTTTATGTGGACTCCATAGGTTGCCAAAAATATCGCTATCGCAATACAGTAGGAGGGACCAAGATAATTAATAGGATATGAATGATGAACCACTCTCTCCTATACCACAAATTTTATGTGGACTCCATAGGTTGCCAAAAATATCGCTATCGCAATAGAGTAGGAGGGACCAAGATAATTAATAGCCCCGAGTCCCATAAGTTGCAAAACAATACAAATTGTCTGCAACCACATGCCACACAACAAAATACAACCACAAACCCAAAAATAATTCATTCACAAAATACGCAACCAATTTCCACTTGCTGGATCTTATGACGTACACAAAGATTCAGCTAGGTAAAACATCACACGCTAATCTCACTTTGTACCTTGAAAGATTTCTTAAATTTTAATTTATACTCTTAAAGTTTAAACATATCAATTTATACCCTAAAAGTCACAAATTCGTATCAATGTGCATCTGAGNAGTAGGAGGGACCAAGATAATTAATAGCTACGAGTCCCATAAGTTGCAAAACAATACAAATTATCTGCAACCACATGCCACAAGACAAAATACATCCACAAACCCAAAAATAATTCATGCACAAAATAGGCAACCAATTTCCACTTGCTGGATCTTATGACGTACACAAAGATTCAGCTAGGTAAAACATCACACGCTAATCTCAACTTGTACCTTGAAAGATTACTTAAATTTTAATTTATACTCTTAAAGTTTAAACATATCAATTTATACCCTAAAAGTCACAAATTCGTATCAATGTGCATCTGAGATCGGCTGCCATCAATTTTGCCGTCAAAAAAGTTTGAATTAATTATAAANACTTTGTACCTTGAAAGATTTCTTAAATTTTAATTTATACTCTTAAAGTTTAAACATATCAATTTATACCCTAAAAGTCACAAATTCGTATCAATGTGCATCTGAGATCGGCTGCCATCAATTTTGCCGTCAAAAAAGTTTGAATTAATTATAAATTGTACTCTTAAAGTTTAAATATTTGATATTTATGATCCCAAAAGAATTTTTTTAATTAATGTTCATTAAATAGCTCTATATTGTATCGTGTCATATTCGAGTCNAACTTGTACCTTGAAAGATTACTTAAATTTTAATTTATACTCTTAAAGTTTAAACATATCAATTTATACCCTAAAAGTCACAAATTCGTATCAATGTGCATCTGAGATCGGCTGCCATCAATTTTGCCGTCAAAAAAGTTTGAATTAATTATAAATTGTACTCTTAAAGTTTAAATATTTGATATTTATGATCCCAAAAGAATTTTTTTAATTAATGTTCATTAAATAGCTCTATATTGTATCGTGTCATATTCGAGTCAATAAAAAATAATATTAAAATTTACAAAATACCTATTCTTTGCTTATAATACTTATTAAATAGTTATTTTTTGTCTATAGTTAGACACGAATCTTTTGACTGTTCGATCAAATTAAAGTTATATATGAATTACACAACTATAGACAAAAAAAAGCTATTTAATGAGTATTGTAGACAAAAAATTGATATTAATATAACTTTAAAAAATATTAAATAGTATTATATAAATTGTCATAAATGTGAAATATACAACACAACGCAATTGACTCGACAGGAAAATGATATGACATAACACAAGTAACATGATAAGACACAATTCAGAGGTATTTAACAAGTATTAATTGATGCAATTCTTTTTTAAACATAAATCTGAAATATTTAACTTTAAGAGTGCAATTTATAATTATTCCAAACTTTTTTAACGACAAAATGGATGATAGTTAATCCTCAGTGCACATTGATATAAATTTATATCTCCCATGGTGTAAATTAATATTTTTAAACTTTAAGTATATAAATTAAATTCGAGTGATATTTCTGGTTATAAGTTGAAATTAGCCCTAAAATTGTAGTCACCAAAGCCAGAATCAAAAAAAGAGCTTTGCAGACTCTTTCTTGTCTCTCTCTCTCTCTCTCTCCCTGTGATATAAACCATCACCAGCATACAAAGGACCAGTCGTCATTTTCTTTTTGGCTCCACCACTATATCAATGATTATTGAGGGGAAAAGATAATTGAAATGAATTTTATATTATTGGATAAAAAAAATGAAAACTTAATCTATCCTAATTGCTATTATGTTTTTATAAATTAAATTTTTAATTTCATAATTGTAATACTACATAGATAACTCCGTTTTATGCCTAGAAAGAGAATGTGTATACTAGCAAAAAAAGGTAGCAACATAATTTTTTGGGTTAATTATACTGGACATCCCCAAAATATGAGATTTGTCTCATTTTAGTCCTCAATATTTTAATTGCATAATTTTGATCTCTAAAGTATTAAATATGTTTTTATTTGGTCTGTCAACTAGACAACGTCTAAATTGTTAACGATTTTTTATCATAAACTTGTTATGTATTACTTAAATATGGATAAAAAATAATTTTGATACCTCTTAAATAAAATCTCGGTAATTTTTGATAAAAGAATGTGTAATGTGGGTAGTTTTTGACCAAAAATTTGGATAACTCATGATTTAAACTGTGTAATTTGAGTAGCTATTTTGGGAACTTGCAATGCAGTTAACCCTAATTTTTTTGTTGAGTGATATGTTTGGGCATATTTCTGTTTTATTTTTAATCTCACCACAATAGCTTTACCATAGGTTGGTTGCCACCGAATTCATTAGTGGCTCCAGTGATAGCCTCTTGCATCAAGTAGAGCTTATTGTATCGAGCTCTCCAATTTTTAAATAAGTGTGAATATGTTCACATCATCAAATTCAGACCGTGTTGAATTTAGAGTTTGATAACGCGAACGGACGAGATTCGAATGTACAACCTCTTACTCCACTGTCGTGTCAAACCACCAAATATATTAAAAGCTTAAGCTCAAGTTTAGAAGACTTTATTACAATCTTTCTATAATTTTTGGACAAATTTTATTTTGAATCTTAAAAGAATTAAAAAATTTTACATTGCGCCCTTAAAAATTAGATTTGCATTTAAAGTACTGAATGCATCCCTGCCGTTAGTTTCAGTTATTCATTTTGTTAAAGTCAATGAGGTCTTTTTTTTATAGAATAAACAACGGAAGTTAAAAGAAGGGTCATATTGCAATATTTTTAATACATTGAGAGCAATGTGAGAAATTTAATCTTTAAAAGTGAAAATATTTTTTTTTTCATAGTTTTCCAATCTTTCTATATAATGCTATGAATAATTATACTAGAATTGAAAATTTTGACTTAATTTATTGACTACGTTAAGTGATAGAATTCTTAATGAAGAAGTTCAAGAGTTAGTCATAATACTCCTAGATTATGTCGGTGCACATCATTAGTTTAGCAAATTTGGTTAATTTTTTCAGGTAACATTATACTGTGTTGATTTTTGTGTATAAAGTTATTGTTTCTTTCCCAACACTGTTATGGGATTGTTCGAATACTCATAAACTCAGGGACTCTTACATTCATACATCATCAACTAAAGTTTTGCTTGCTGCTAATACTTGTTACAAATTCTAACATTGAGATCTTCTTCTAAAAGTTACATAGCAATCTTACACTAGTTATTCTTTATTATAAATACACTCTTCAATATGGCTCTTATTGAAGCAAACATGAGCTAGGTACCATCAAGGATAGACCTCAATAACAGATCTCAAGCCCAGAATAGGAGTTATTTTATAGTCACTAAAGCCAGCATCAAAGAAGAGTTTTGCCCACTCTTTCTCATTTCTCTCTCTGCCGGTCAACACAATCATCATCAACATGTCAAAAAATAGTTGTGTTTCAATTGACTCGTCGTCTCCTTTTTGATTTTGCACAATCATGTCGATGATTATAACCTTTCCTCCCTTGTCCTTGCTTGGGATCGCCTCTCTACATTTTTTTAGTATCCTCAAGCTCTCTTCATCGCTCCAGTCATGTAAGATCCACTGCTTATCATTCACATAAAAATTATTCAATTTATGAGAATGATGTCTAAGAAAGAAACATAAAGAAAATAACCACACAATTGCCAGCTAAATTATTGCATCTCCACCGGTTTCCTTGTCCTATTCTAATTGATAGTGTAACCTTTATTAGGCTATTTAAATTATTTATTTATCTTTGTCTTTGTAATGATCCTAGGCTTCATTCTTCGACTAATGATGCATCATCATCTTTCCCTTCATTGACTTTTCAATAGACAAATTTAATCATGTTTGAATGGTACATTCTTAATTAAAATTTTTAAGATAGAGTTTGAGAGTGGTAAAGGATGTATTATATTAATCGAAATACTTTTGGTGACATACTAAATAATAGAAGAATAAAGTGTTGAATGCCGACAGCCTTTAGAATGAAGTCTCCTCTCCAATTTTTCAATAGGTATGTCCACATCATCAAATTCAGACTACGTTGAATTTAGGATTCGGTAACATGGAGGGCGAGATTTGAACATACAACCACTTACTCTATTGTCACGTCAAACCGCCAAACATACTAAAATCTCAAGCCCAAGCTTAGAAGACTTTGTTCCAATCTCTGTATGTATTTTAGATGAATTTCACTTTATACCATAAAAATATTTAAAAGATTTATTATTTTGTACCCACAAAGATTAGATTTTTCATATTTGTTTTAAAATCATTGAATATGTCCCTTCTATTAGTTTCAGTTACTCATTCCATCAAAATCAACGGAGTGATTTTTTTATAGAATAAACAACTAATGTTCATAGAAGGGTCACATTGCAATATTTTTAATACATGAAAGGTAGAAGACAAGAAATTTAATCATTGAGAATACAAAATTTTTTTTTTTATGGTTTTCCAATCTTTAATAAATAGGTTGTTCCTAATGCATTATAAAAATGGTGCTCAAAACTGTAAATATATGTGTACAAGGGTTCTTGAGCATGAAGGGGGGGGGGGGGAAAGCATAATTAGTTCTAGGACAGAGGTCTTCACTCTCTCTCAATAGGAATTCACTGCATACCTTTAGTAAAACAACATCTGCAGGAGGAATAGCCTCAAACATGTCTCCTCCAACATAGCTCAAGTTCTCAGTCCCTTCGAGGTCGGCCACAACATGTGGGAGATCAAGCACGATACACTTCAAATGTGGGAATTCGTCTGCAATGGCCTTCGCAACTGTCCCTACTCCACCACCAACGTCCACGAGGGAATTGAACCCCTCAAACACCCCCTTGTAATCTTTAATCACCACGCTAGTGACCAACCGGGAATCACTAGACATGGCGTCATTAAAGAAATGGTTAAGCTTTGGTTTATGGCTTGCATATTCCCAAAACGTCTTCCCTTGAGTCATATGAAACGGCGTGGGATCGTCATTTTGGAACCACTCACTCACATGGTGCCACGGATTTATCAAAATCGGATCTAGCATGGCTACCAAATAGGGTGTCATGCTATAGGGCTCGTCCTTTAGGAGGAGTTGAGAAGGCAGTGTGAGCAAATAACCTCCTTCTTCATCATTTTCCAAGATCTTTTGCCTGACAAAAAAACCAGAGTGAATCAAGATGCGCATCAGGCGATAGATGAACTTGGCTTTTGTTTGGTGGATTGGAAGAGCATCTACCAACTCAGATAGGGTCATGGGACGGCCATGGCTGTGGATGACCTCCAGTATGCCTAGTTGAATTGCACATTTAAGTGACATAGAGTTTATGAAGTTGAATATTTGATTCCATATGTGAGCTTGAGCTTGAAGTAGCTCACGAGATTGCTCTCCATTAGGAAATTCCATTCTTAGCTAGCTTGAGATCTCCAATGATTCGTGTAAAGCCTGAAAACATTGCTCTATTTATAGAAATTGAAAGCACACTAGCACGATAGATATTTTAATGCATTATTTATACAAAATATGCATTTAGATTAATTTTATAGAATAGTAATTATGCATGCTTTTATTTTTTTTGATGAAATTATCTTATTGTTTACAAGCAATAATTTAATAAAATATTGTTAAATGGTACACTAATTTTTCCAACGTATTCATGTCTACTTTGACATTATATGAAACAACATATAATAATTTTTTGGAGAATGTGGATTTTATGACAATTTATTTGGATAGTTTTACTGACAAGATATTTTTTAAATAATTTTTCAAATTTCATTCCTTGACCAACAAATTCGTATTAGCCAATAATAGGTGTTTTAGCTTGTGTTAATGGATCTTTCCAAAAGAAAGCAAAAATGTGACAATAAACTTCACATTTTGAAACTGTACCACAAATGTTTTTTGATAAAAATTGACAATAAGATTCACAATTGGAAATTATACGACTCTTTTTTACTTTGATCAAATAGCTGTCTTTGGACTTGTTATTTCTTTCCAAAAAGAAAGTATAATTAATTGGGAAACTCTACGGTACCGAATAAAATAAAATTCGATACCATACCGTAACTTACTATTTTTATGGTAAAATTATAATTTTAAAATAGAAAAGTTACAACTATTTAAGGGGACCATGATTGATCATGAACTTTCCTTGAGCAGTTGTAACTTCCCCTTTTATGAGTTGTAACTTAACATTTAAAAATTATAACTTAACCTTTGACTCTATCATGGTCGATCATAATCTTTAAAAGTTATAACTTACACCTCAAAGAAATTATAACTTAACCTTAAAAAGTTGCAAATCTTGATACAATATCTCCTTCGGTATGATAGCCTTTCCCTAATTAATTCCACAATGGATAAATGTCACATCTTTGTAAGGGCCTATTGGAATACCCTTTTCATTGACATCTCTTGGTTTGATTATTGAGGGTTGTAAATGGAGACTAATCATGTCATTTTTTGTAGAGATACTATAGGATTCAGTTAGAATATGGTATGATCCAAAGAAATTCAATAATATCTAAATTTGTTTGAATAAATAAAAATGATGATTGATATATGTAAGTTATCTTTTATATTGTGTAAATTTTACCCTATAAATAAGGTTGAGTCCTATTTATATATAGAGCTATGGAGAGAGAGAGAGAGAGAGATTAGAGTTTTAATGGATAAACTAATACGATTTGAACCATTGATTTCAAGTAGGTAAAATTTTCACAAGATAAGAAGTACCATTGAACTAAATGCCCGTTGGTAACCAAATCACTATTCACATGCCTATGGAAACTAAAATTCTCTTTAATCTTTATGCTAGCCAAACTAAGTAAAAAAAAACTTACAATTTTTCTAAGATTCATACAATACTTGATTAAGAAATTAAGAAAAAAATTAGATTTTTTTTCCCTTACAAAACAATTTAATTGGATTAACGGTGTCAAAAACAAACTATTCATTTTGACACTTACATAACCCGTTTATATTCGTTTAAATTGATCGTATTATTTTAGGATATGAATGAAGAACCACTCTCTCCTATTCCACAAATTTTATGTGGACTCCATAGGTTGCCAAAAATATCGCTATCGCAATAGAGTAGGAGGGACCAAGATAATTAATAGCTACGAGTCCCATAAGTTGCAAAACAATACAAATTATCTGCAACCACATGCCACAAGACAAAATACATCCACAAACCCAAAAATAATTCATGCACAAAATAGGCAACCAATTTCCACTTGCTGGATCTTATGACGTACACAAAGATTCAGCTAGGTAAAACATCACACGCTAATCTCAACTTGTACCTTGAAAGATTACTTAAATTTTAATTTATACTCTTAAAGTTTAAACATATCAATTTATACCCTAAAAGTCACAAATTCGTATCAATGTGCATCTGAGATCGGCTGCCATCAATTTTGCCGTCAAAAAAGTTTGAATTAATTATAAATTGTACTCTTAAAGTTTAAATATTTGATATTTATGATCCCAAAAGAATTTTTTTAATTAATGTTCATTAAATAGCTCTATATTGTATCGTGTCATATTCGAGTCAATAAAAAATAATATTAAAATTTACAAAATACCTATTCTTTGCTTATAATACTTATTAAATAGTTATTTTTTGTCTATAGTTAGACACGAATCTTTTGACTGTTCGATCAAATTAAAGTTATATATGAATTACACAACTATAGACAAAAAAAAGCTATTTAATGAGTATTGTAGACAAAAAATTGATATTAATATAACTTTAAAAAATATTAAATAGTATTATATAAATTGTCATAAATGTGAAATATACAACACAACGCAATTGACTCGACAGGAAAATGATATGACATAACACAAGTAACATGATAAGACACAATTCAGAGGTATTTAACAATTATTAATTGATGCAATTCTTTTTTAAACATAAATCTGAAATATTTAACTTTAAGAGTGCAATTTATAATTATTCCAAACTTTTTTAACGACAAAATGGATGATAGTTAATCCTCAGTGCACATTGATATAAATTTATATCTCCCATGGTGTAAATTAATATTTTTAAACTTTAAGTATATAAATTAAATTCGAGTGATATTTCTGGTTATAAGTTGAAATTAGCCCTAAAATTGTAATCACCAAAGCCAGAATCAAAAAAAGAGCTTTGCAGACTCTTTCTTGTCTCTCTCTCTCTCTCTCTCCCTGTCTCTCTACCTGTGATATAAACCATCACCAGCATACAAAGGACCAGTCGTCATTTTCTTTTTGGCTCCACCACTATATCAATGATTATTGAGGGGAAAAGATAATTGAAATGAATTTTATATTATTGGATAAAAAAAATGAAAACTTAATCTATCCTAATTGCTATTATGTTTTTATAAATTAAATTTTTAATTTCATAATTATAATACTAGATAGATAACTCCGTTTTATGCCTAGAAAGAGAATGTGTATCCTAGCAAAAAAAGGTAGCAAACATAATATTTTGGGTTAATTATATTTGACATCCCCAAAATATGAGATTTGTCTCATTTTAGTCTTCAATATTTTAATTGTATAATTTTGATGTCTAAAGTATTAAATATATTTTTATATGGTCTCTCAACTAGACAACATCTAAATTGTTAACGATTTTTTATCATAAATTTGTTATGTAATACTTAAATATGGATAAAAAATAATTTTGATACCTCTTAAATAAAATATCGGTAATTCTTGATAAAAGAATGTGTAATATGGGTACCTTTTGACCAAAAAATTGGATAATTCATGATTTAAACCGTGTAATTTGAGTAACTATTTTGGGAACTTGCAATGCAGTTAACCCTAATTTTTTTGTCGAGTGATATGTTTGGGCATATTTCTGTTTTATTTTTAATCTCACCACAATAGCTTTACCACTGGTTGGTTGCCACCGAATTCATTAGTGGCTCCACTGATATCCTCTTGAATCAAGTAGAGCTTATTGTATTGAGCTCCTCTCCAATTTTTAAATAAGTGTGAATATGTCCACATCATCAAATTCAGACTATGTTGAATTTAGAATTCGATAACGCGAACGGACGAGATTCGAATGTATAACCTCTTACTCAACTGTCATGTCAAACCACCAAATATATTAAAAGCTTAAGCTCAAGTTTAGAAGACTTTATTACAATCTTTCTATAATTTTTGGACAAATTTTATTTTATATCTTAAAAGATTTAAAAAATTTTACATTGCACCCTTAAAAATTAGATTTGCATTAAAAGTACTGAATGCATCCCTGCCGTTAGTTTCAATTATTCACTCCGTCAAAGTCAATGAGGTCATTTTTCATAGAATAAACAATGGAAGTTAAAAGAAGGGTCATATTGCAATACTTTTAATACATTAAGAGTACAATGTGAGAAATTTAATCTTTAAAGGTGTAAAATATTTCTTTTTTATAGTTTTCCAATCTTTCTATATAATGCTGTGAATAATTCTACTAGAATTAAAAATTTTGACTTAATTTATTGACATAATAATATATTAACTGATAGAGTTCTTAATGAAGAAGTTCAAGAGTTAGTCATAATACTCCTAGATTATGTCGGTGCATATNTGAAAATTTTGACTTAATTTATTGACATAATAATATATTAACTGATAGAGTTTTTAATGAAGAAGTTCAAGAGTTAGTCATAATACTCCTAGATTATGTCGGTGCATATCATTAGTTCAACAAATTTGGTTAATTTTTTCGATAACACTATACTGTGTTGATTTTTGTGTATAAAGTTATTGTTTCTTTCCCAACACTGTTATGGGATTGTTCGAATACTCATAAACTCAGGGACTCTAACATTCATACATCATCAACTAGAGTTTTGCTTGCTGCTAATACTTGTTACAAATTCTAACATTGAGATCTTCTTCTAAAAGTTACATAGCAATCTTGCACTAGTTATTCTTTATTATAAATACACTCTTCAATATGGCTCTTATTGAAGCAAACATGATCTAGATACCGTCAAGGATAGACCTCAATAACAGATCTCAACCCTAGAATAGGAGTAATTTTATAGTCACTAAAGCCAACATCAAAGAAGAGTTTTGCCCACTCTTTCTCATTTCTCTCTCTGCCGATCAACAAAATCATCATCAACATGTCAAAAAATAGTTGTGTTTCAATTGACTTGTCGTCTCCTTTTTGATTTTGCACAATCATGTTGATGATTATAACCTTTCCTCCCTTGTCCTTGCTTGGGATCGCCTCTCTACATTTTTTTAGTATCCCCAAGCTCTCTTCATCGCTCCAGTCATGTAAGATTCACTGCTTATCATTCACATAAAAATTATTCAATTCATGAGAATGATGTCTAAGAAAGAAGCATAAAGAAAATAACCACACATTTGCCAGCTAAATTATTGCATCTCCACTGGTATCCTTGTCCTATTCTAATTGATAGTGTAACCTTTATTAGGCTATTTAAATTATTTATTTATTTATTTATCTTTGTCTATGTAAATGATCCTAGGCTTCATTTTTCGACTAATGATGCATCATCATCTTTCCCTTCATTAAACAGACAAATTTAATCATGTTTGAGTGGTACATTCTTAATTAACATTTTTAAGATAGAGTTTGAGAGTGGTAAAGGAAATATTATATTAATCGAAATACTAATTGGTGACATACTAAATAATAGAAGAATAAAGTGTTGAATGCCGACAGCCTTTAGAATGAAGTCTCCTCTCCAATTTTTCAATAGGTATGTCCACATCATCAAATTCAGACTACGTTGAATTTAGGATTCGGTAACATGGAGGGCGAGATTTGAACGTACAACCTCCTACTCTATTGTCACGTCAAACCGCCAAACATACTAAAATCTTAAGCCCAAGCTTAGAAGACTTTGTTCCAATCTCTGTATGTATTTTAGATGAATTTCACTTTATACCATAAATATATTTAAAAGATTTATTATTTTGTACCCACAAAGATTAGATTTTTTATATTTGTATTAAAATCGTTGAATATGACCCTTCTATTAGTTTCAGTTACTCATTCCATCAAAGTCAATGGAGTGATTTTTTTATAGAATAAATAACAAAAGTTCATAGAAGGGTCACATTGCAATGTTTTTAATACATGAAAGGTAGAAGACAAGAAATTTAATCATTGAGAATACAAAATAATTTTTTTTTTATGGTTTTCCAATCTTTAATAAATAGGCTGTTCCTAATGCATTATAAAAATGGTGCTCAACACCGTAAATATGTGTACAAGGGTTCTTGAGCATGAAAGGGGGGGGGGGAATGCATAATTAGTTCTAGGACGGAGGTCTTCATTCTCTCTCAGTAGGAATTCACTACATACCTTTAGTAAAACAGCATCTGCAGGAGGAATAGCCTCAAACATGTCGCCTCCAACATAGCTCAAGCTCTCAGTCCCTTCGAGGTCGGCCACAACATGTGGGAGATCAAGCACGATACACTTCAAATGTGGAATTCGTCTGCAATGGCCTTGGCAATTGTCCTTGTGCCACCGCCAACGTCCACGAGGGAATTGAACGCCTCGAGCACCCCCTTGTAATCTCTAATCACTAGGCTAATGACCAACCGGGAATCACTAGACATGGCGCCGTTAAAGAAATGGTTAAGCTTTGGTTCACGACGTGGGATCATTATTTTGGAACCACTCACTCACATGGTGCCATGGATTTGTCAAATTTGGATCAAGCACGCCTAGCAAAAAGGGCGTCATGCTAAAGGGCTCGTCCTTTAGGAGGAGTTGAGAAGCCAATGTGAGCAAATAACCTCCTTCTTCATTATTTTCTAAGATCTTTTGCCTCACAAAAAAGTCAGAGTGAATCACGATGCACATGAGGCGATAGATGAACTTGGTTTTTGTTTGGTGGATTGGAAGAGCATCTACCAACTCAGATTGGGTCATAGGACGGCCATGGCTGTGGATGACATCTGGTATGCCTAGTTGAATTGCACATTTAAGTGACATAGAGTTTATGAAGTTGAATATTTGATTCCATATGTGAGCTTGAGCTTGAAGTAGCTCACGAGATTGCTCTCCATTAGGAAATTCCATTCTTAGCTAGCTTGAGATCTCCAATGATTCGTGTAAAGCCTGAAAACATTGCTCTATTTATAGAAATTGAAAGCACACTAGCACGATAGATATTTTAATGCATTATTTATACAAAATATGCATTTAGATTAATTTTATAGAATAGTAATTACACATGCTTTTATTTTTTGGATGAAATTATTTTATTGTTTACAAGAAATATTTTAATAAAATATTGTTAAATGGTACACTAATTTTTCCAACGTATTCATGTCTACTTTGACATTATATGAAACAACATATAATAATTTTTTGGAGAATGTGGATTTTATGACAATTTATTTGGATAGTTTTACTGACGAGATATTTTTTAAATAATTTTTCAAATTTCATTCCTTGACCAACAAATTCGTATTAGCCAATAACAGGTGTTTTAGCTTGTGTAGTTAATGGATCTTTCCAAAAGAAAGAAAAAATGTGACAATAAGCTTCACATTTTGAAACTATACCACAATTTGTTTTTGATAAAAATTGACAATAGGATTCACAATTGGAAATTATACCACTCTTTTTTACTTTGATCAAATAGCTATCTTTGGACTTGTTATTTCTTTCCAAAAAAAAAGTATAATTAATTGGGAAACTCTACAGTACTGAATAAAAAAAAATCCGATACCATACCATCACTTACTATTTTTATGGTAAAGTTACAATTTTAAAAGGGAGAAGTTACAACTACTTAAGGGGGGTATGATCGATTACAGATGCACAAGATCGATCATGAACTTCTGTTGAGTAGTTGTAATTTCTCTTTTTATGAGTTGTAACTTAACATTTAAAAGTTGTAACTTAACATTTGACAGATGTAATTTCAGTATCAATTTCAATCTATCTTTATCGATCATGGTCTTTAAAATTTGTAATTTATATCTCAAAAAAATTATCACTTAACCATAAATGGTTATAAATTTGGATACAGTACCTTATTCAGTACCATAGCCTTTTCCTAATTAATTCCACAATGGACAAATGTCACATCCATGTCAGGACCTGTTGGAATACCCTTTTCATTGACATCTCCTGGTTTAATTATTGAGGGTTGTAAACAGAGACTAATCATGTCATTTCTTGTAGAGATATCGTAGAATCCAGTTAGAAATATGGTATGATCCAAAGAAATTCATTAATATTTAAATTTGTCTTAATAAATAAAAATGATGATTGATATATGTGATTTATCTTTTATATTGTGTAAATTTTATCCTATAAATAAGGTTGAGTCCTATGTAGTTAATCATCTTGAATCATATATGAAATGTAGCCTATAGAACATTAGGTCCGTGGACGTAAGTATAATTTGTCGAAATATATCTTTTTTGTTATATTTTCCCTTTTTTTTCCTATCTCAATATCTCTCAAATTGTGAATTTCTGCATGATATTAGAGCAGGTCGATCAGATTATCTCATCCAAGGAATACATTACTTGTCGTATGAGATGAGTCTAGCTATTGACTGTCACCTACTTTTGGAGTTTTTCATCAAGCAAAGATTCCAGGGAATAAGAAGTCACATGAAGAAAGACATTGATAGACATTGACCTCGATCTGCTATTCAGAGGGAGTTTTATCACCAAAGCTACACTATCCAATTGACAATCAAACATTCTATTTTCAATTCAAATTAGTACACTTGATTTCAGTGTACTAAGTTGAGGGGAGTATTAGAGATATGATCGGAATAGAAAGAATCCATCATTATCTAACTAGAGATCCAAAGAAATTTATCGATATCTAAATTTGTTTGAATAAATATAGATGATGTGAGATATATTTTATTTGTATATCCTACAAATAAGGTTGAGTCTCATGTAATTAATCATGTTCAATAATACATTATATGTAGTTGAGTGTTAGGTCTGTGGATGTAGACACAATTTGTCAAAACACATATATCTTTTTTGTTCTATTTTCTCTTCCTTTTCCTCTCTCAATATCCCTCATTGTGAATTTCTTCATATGATATGATTAGAATCAAGAGACCATTGATATCTAAGTTCTTTATATAAATGCTAGAAATAACTTGTGCTTAAAGACACTAAATAACGCAAAAAATCTCGAGCACTGGTCATGCAATATAAATATTTTCAAACAGTACTTTATTATTTATTATTTTATTTAGTTACACAATTCAAAATCAATTTAAAAATACTATTTTCTTAAAAATTTTGACAAAACTTCTATAAAAACACTATTCCTAAAAAATATTAAGATATATACAATTTATATATAAAATCATTATACCTAAAAAATATGTTTTTCTTTTTTTTGGGTAGAAGTCGATATTGACGTGTGTGTTGACGAATGTATAGAGAGAGAGAGAGTAATATGAGAGATGGGATAAACTTATGAGAGATGAGAGTNTGAATAAATAAAAATGATGATTGATATATGTGATTTATCTTTTATATTGTGTAAATTTTATCCTATAAATGAGGTTGAGTCCTATGTAGTTAATCATCTTGAATCATATATGAAATGTAGCCTATAGAACATTAGGTCCGTGGACGTAAGTATAATTTGTCGAAATATATCTTTTTTGTTATATTTTCCCTTTTTTTTCCTATCTCAATATCTCTCAAATTGTGAATTTCTACATGATATTAGAGCAGGTCGATCAGATTATCTCATCCAAGGAATACATTACTTGTCGTATGAGATGAGTCTAGCTATTGACTGTCACCTACTTTTGGAGTTTTTCATCAAGCAAAGATTCCAGGGAATAAGAAGTCACATGAAGAAAGACATTGATAGACATTGACCTCGATCTGCTATTCAGAGGGAGTTTTATCACCAAAGCTACACTATCCAATTGACAATCAAACATTCTATTTTCAATTCAAATTAGTACACTTGATTTCAGTGTACTAAGTTGAGGGGAGTATTAGAGATATGATCGGAATAAAAAGAATCCATCATTATCTAACTAGAGATCCAAAGAAATTTATCGATATCTAAATTTGTTTGAATAAATATAGATGATGTGAGATATATTTTATTTGTATATCCTACAAATAAGGTTGAGTCTCATGTAATTAATCATGTTCAATAGTACATTATATGTAGTTGAGTGTTAGGTCTGTGGATGTAGACACAATTTGTCAAAACACATATATCTTTTTTGTTCTATTTTCTCTTCCTTTTCCTCTCTCAATATCCCTCATTGTGAATTTCTTCATATGATATGATTAGAATCAAGAGACCATTGATATCTAAGTTCTTTATATAAATGCTAGAAATAACTTGTGCTTAAAGACACTAAATAACGCAAAAAATCTCGAGCACTGGTCATGCAATATAAATATTTTCAAACAGTACTTTATTATTTATTATTTTATTTAGTTACACAATTCAAAATCAATTTAAAAATACTATNTCGATATCTAAGTTCTTTATATAAATGCTAGAAATAACTTGTGCCTAAAGACACTAAATAACGCAAAAAATCTCGAGCACCGGTCATGCAATATAAATATTTTCAAACAGTACTTTATTATTTATTATTTTATTTAGTTACACAATTCAAAATCAATTTAAAAATACTATTTTCTTAAAAATTTTGACAAAACTTCTATAAAAACACTATTCCTAAAAAATATTAAGATATATACAATTTATATATAAAATCATTATACCTAAAAAATATGTTTTTCTTTTTTTTGGGTAGGAGTCGATATTGACGTGTGTGTTGGCGAATGTATAGAGAGAGAGAGAGTTATATGAGAGATGGGATAAACTTATGAGAGATGAGAGTGTGTGTATATATAGAGAGAGAGAGATAGAGAGATTAGAGTTTTAATGGGTATTTGACGTATTTTGTTATTATTAGATATATATAGCCATCTAAGCCNGAAGTCGATATTGACGTGTGTGTTGACGAATGTATAGAGAGAGAGAGAGTAATATGAGAGATGGGATAAACTTATGAGAGATGAGAGTGTGTGTATATATAGAGAGAGAGAGATAGAGAGATTAGAGCTTTAATGGGTATTTGACGTATTTTGTTATTATTAGATATATATAGCCATCTAAGCCAAACTCTCCAACTTTTATTATTTTATTATTATTTGCATTTAGGATATAGAGAGAGTGTGTGTGAGAGTATGAGGTAAATAGAGATATAGAGTTATATGATAGATGAGAGTATGTATGTTTAAAATGTTTGAGATATAGGAGAGAGATGTAAAAGTAATAAAAATTCAATTAGGATCATATAGATATAAATAGATAAATATATATATGATGACATACATGGGCAGAGCTACACAAGGGTGAGGGTGGGTATAGGCCCACCCACATTTTTTTTTTTAAAAAATATGATATACATATGTATATTTATATATTCTAAAAATTATATACATATTTTTNAAATAGATAAATATATATATGATGACATACATGGGCAGAGCTACACAAGGGTGAGGGTGGGTATAGGCCCACCCACATTTTTAAAAAAGAAAATATGATATACATATGTATATTTATATATTCTAAAAATTATATACATATTTTTTACATGTACTCATCCTATAATTTTTTTATTTCAATTATTTAATCTTTTTTATGAGGGCTACAATGGCTTATTGTTTACCTTTGAGGGCTTTACCTCCTGGTTATAGTTATCCTTGGGTTTGCTTGATCTAAGGTGAGATCCTCGCCCCTCTCTTGTAACGGTCGCCCTTATTACGCCACGAGACTTGCGCATGCTGAGTAACTGTTGCTACAAAAAGGGGTATTCTGTGGGATCCAACTGTCCATTGCACTGCCTTCCTCGAGATGTGGACATTGGGAGTTGAGGTCTGAGGTCAAGGCCTGTAAATGATATAGATGAGCTGAGCTTCCAACCTGAGTAGCATGACCTGGGTTACTGAGCTCAATCCTTAGGTGTTTTGTGGTATCATCAGTTTCCCCCCAGTCCCTGGCCAAACATGTTGATTTGAGTGGGGATTATGCCATGGCTGAGATGAGTGAGGTTGCCTGGGGTTGACCTCGATTTGCACATGAATGTGGATTTCATGACAATTTATTTGGATTGTGTTTATTGACAAGATATTTTTTAAATAATTTTTCAAATTTCATTCCTTGACCAACAAATTCATATTAGCCAATAACAGGTGTTTTAGCTTGTGTAGTTAATTGGTCTTTCCAAAAGAAAGCAAAAATGTGACAATAAGCTTCACATTTTGAAATTGTACCACAATTGTTTTTTGATAAAAATTGACAATAAGATTCACAATTGGAAATTATACCTCTTTTTTACTTTGATCAAATAGTTGTCTTTGGACTTGTTATTTCTTTCCAAAAAGAAAGTATAATTAATTGGGAAACTCTACGGTGCCGAATAAAAAAAAATTTGATACCATACCGTCACTTACTACTTTTTAAGAAATGAAAATATTCTTTTGAAATTACTTTGTACTTTGCTTTGTTTTTGTTCCTTCTCTATGCCCTCTTCCTTCGAGGAGAACTCTTTTCTTCTAGAAGTGAATCTGAATTTTGCCAAGTATGAGATCTATTTTCAACCTTAGTGTTTGTGAGTAAAGGAGCTCATCACTGGACTAGGAGCTGAAGAGCTCACCATTCGTTTATGAGCTAAAAAAGCTTATCGTTTGTTCATGAGTTAAAGAGCTCATCCTTGGTTTATGAGCTTGTTTTGACTTTACTCCAACTGCAGTTCCTGATTTGCTTGAGTTGCCTGAGGTCAATGTTGAGGACTTTTGCATCTTTGTATGCTCTTATGCTCTTGCTTCGTATTCTGTCTTTTCCCCTTCTACTACAAATAAGTCTTTGGCCTTTTAAAGCCATAAAGGAATTATTATCTGTATCCACCTACCTTTTTAAAGAGACACTTTCCCTAACCGTCGACATGATTATGGAAGTGTAATGAACGCCTCTTCGCCTTCACGTGTTATTCGCTTCCTTAAATCCTAGGATTCCTCATTTTTCGCATAAAGCTTGGAATTTCTTATTTNAAGTCTTTGGCCTTTTAAAGCCATAAAGGAATTATTATCTGTATCCACCTACCTTTTTAAAGAGACACTTTCACTAATCGTCGACATGATTATGGAAGTGTAATGAACGCCTCTTCGCCTTCACGTGTTATTCACTTCCTTAAATCCTAGGATTCCTCATTTTTCGCATAAAGCTTGGAATTTCTTATTTTTCAGAATCTTTCTTAGAACTTCTCTTACCTTCTAATTTTCTTCTTGCTTTATGTCTTCCTCTCCTACTCCATTGTTCAAACAATGAGCCCAAGTCATGTTGGACGTACCCTAGTACTCTGTATTTTTGCTCCCTTCCATGATTACGACTTCGGAGGTGGAGGATGTTAGGAGATAGTACCTTCTTCCTGATGTCTTGACTATCCGAGTCNTCCTTCTTGCTTTATGTCTTCCTCTCCTACTCCATTGTTCAAACAATGAGCCCAAGCCATGTTGGACGTACCCTAGTACTCTGTATTTTTGCTCCCTTCCATGATTACGACTTCGAAGGTGGAGGATGTTAGGAGATAGTACCTTCTTCCTGATGTCTTGACTATCCGAGTCCTAACCCTTGATGAGCCTTGCAACTTTCTCCTTCGAAAAAAAGTTTGTTTCTTTGAAAGCGCTTTTGAGATGGTTCTTCGTTTGCCCATTCATCCCGCTGTTGGGAGAGTTCTAGCCTTCTATGGATTATGCCCTNGAAAAAAAGTTTGTTTCTTTGAAGGCGCTTTTGAGATGGTTCTTTGTTTGCCCATTCATCCCGCTGTTGGGAGAGTTCTAGCCTTCTATGGATTATGCCCTTCACATTTTTCTTCAAAAGGATGGGGCGTTTTGATAAGCTTTTTTATTTTTTTGGCGCATGCAAGGTAACATTGAATTTTCCACTATTGCCGAGTTCTTCTACTTTTATGATCTTCTTTTTGACATGCCCCCTACTTTAGTCACTTCACATGGAGGCGAATCATATAGTCCTCGATGCTCCTAGCTCTCTAGAGGAGTGACCTCATTTTCTTTATTTCTAGGGATTCCTGGGAGTCTACTGAGGTATAGTCTGAGCGTGCTTAGGTCCCTCGCTCTTGAGGGCGTTTTTCTGACAGACGTAAAGGATCAAGATTTTTACTCCCCTCTGCGATTTGCAGACATTATGATGAGTCTTAATTGTGCTTGTGTTGTGCAGGTGCTCCCAGTCTGACCCCTGATGAGTTGATGAGAGTCAGCCGAGTGGTTCGTGCTAAAGCGATCCCCTACTCGTTGTTAGTCACTTTCCAGAACCTTCACTAGTTCAGGACTGGTGCTAGCTCTATTGCCATCCTGGATGCTATCTCACTCCATCTTTCTCCTGTTATTGATGTAGACTCCTCTCCCACTGAATCAGATGGGGATGTTGTTATTTCTTTAAGGAAGCACAGAAGGTGCGCCCATCACCACAATTGTCAGATTTCTCCTCTTGTGAGATAAGGTTTACAGCTACAGAGCTGGGGTTTGCAAAAAAGTAGCTCTCTGAGGTGGAGAAGGAACGAGACGAGCTGAAGGCTAAGAATGCTCATTTGCAAGTTGTGAATGCACAATTGGAGGAGGAGATATCTGAGCTGAAGCGGAGAGTTGCGGGGACTTAGAAATTTTTTCTTTTCTTCTTTCTGTAACCCTACCATTCTTATGAATATAAAACAACTTTTTATGTTAGATGCCTTGCTTATTTCTTTGTTATTCTATTATGTTAGTTGTAATGCTTAGGCTAAATTATGCTAAGTATGAGGCCTATCTTCAGCCTGCAAAACATAGCTGCTTGCCAGGAGCTTTGTTTATGAGCTGATAAGCCCATTAGCTGAAGAGCTCATCTTTTGTTTATGAACTGAAGAGATCATTGTTTGCTTATGAGCTGAAGAGCTCATCTTTTGTTTATGGGCTGAAGAACTCATCTTTTGTTTATGAGCGGAAGAGCTCATCGTTTACTTATGAGTTAAAGAGCTCATTTTTTGTTTATGGGCTAAAGAGCCCATTTTTTGTTTATGAGTTAAAGAGCTCATCGTTTACTTATAAGCTGAAGAACTCATCTTTTGTTTATGAATTGAAGAGCCCATATTTTGTTTATGAGCTGAAGAGATCATCGTTTACTTATTAGCTGAAAAGCTCATCTTTTGTTTATGCGCTGAAAAACTCATCTTCTACTAATGAGTTAAAGAGCTCATCATTTGTTTTAGGCTAGCAATGGTGTGTTGATTGAGTCGAAACTTGTCATTTTATTAAAGATGGACTTTTACGAACGTTTACTGAAAAAATTTCTTCAGATGATCCAAGTTCCAGGATTGGGGCAATATTTTTCATTCCTCTATTTGTAGCTTATAATTCTCAAGTCTGATTATCTTTGTTATTATGTATGAGCCTTCCCAGTTGGGTCATAGCTTCCCATGAGTAGGATCATTTCCTGTAAGGAGGAGTTTTTTGAGGACCAAGTCTTCGACTTTGAAGCTTCTGCGTCTGACCTTCTTGTTATAATATTGAGCTGTCTTTCTCTGATAACTCATGAATTGTTGCACGGCTCTATCCCTCTTCTCATCTAAGAGGTCGAGGTTGAGCAGAAGTGAGTCATCATTATACTCGAGTTCGAAGAGCTTTGTCCTCAGGGATGGGATATCTATCTCCACAAGAGCTACTGCCTCTATTCCAAATACCAAGGCAAATGGCGTTTTTTGAGTTGCTGACCTGATTGTAGTTCTGTAAGCCCATAATACCTCTGGAACGTTTTCCACCCATCGTCCCTTTAGGGGCTGTNGTTGTCTTTCTCTGATAACTCATGAATTGTTGCACGACTCTATCCCTCTTCTCATCTAAGAGGTCGAGGTTGAGCAGAAGTGAGTCATCATTATACTCGAGTTCGAAGAGCTTTGTCCTCAAGGATGGGATATCTATCTCCACAAGAGCTACTGCCTCTATTCCAAATACCAAGGCAAATGGCGTTTCTTGAGTTGCTGACCTGATTGTAGTTTTGTAAGCCCATAATACCTCTGGAACGTTTTCCACCCATCGTCCCTTTAGGGGCTGTTTAGTAAGGGGGTATGAGGGGACTTGGTAAGATAGGTTTGGGAAAAATAGTCTAAAGCTCCCCCAAATTTCATGTTTGTATGAAAAATTCAGTTTCGAATTTCAAATCCGGCCCATAACTAACCCAAAAATTAAACTCATGATTATGAGTTTCGTCAAACCAAAGTGGGAGGTGGGTTTGAGAAGATGGGTAAGGGGTTAAAAATTTAAAAGATAATTGTACCCCTTAACTTGGATATAAATTGGATTAATTAAGGGTAAAATAGTCATTTATAGGACAAATAGTTGTTAATAATTATAATATATCTGTAGGTCATACATGTGTATGTGTTGCATACCAAACATAGGAATGAACCAGATTGAATATTGAATCTCATATTTGTAAAGAGGGATTTGGGTTTGGAAGGGTTTGGAGAAGCCAATCCAAACCCCTCCCTAAAATTCATCCAAAAATGCCCTTAAAGCTTCGAGTTTGGTCTTCAGAGCTGTCTTTATAGTTCGGATAGTTACTTTTGTCTGCCCATTTGACTAGGGATGAACTGGAGCTAAGAAGTAATTCCTTATGTCAAACTCGACACATAACTTTTTAAATTTTGGGTTGTCGAACTACTTCTAATTGTCTGAGACGATTGCCCTAAGTATCCCAAATTTGTAGATTATAGATTTTCATGTGAAGTTCTGAACTTTTTACTTTGTAATCGATGCCAAGGGCTCCATTTCATCCCATTTGGTGAAATAAATTCATTCCAATGATGACGAATTTGCATTGTCCAGTGCTGATGGGAAAAGGTCCAAGTATATCCAATCCCCACTCTTGGAATGGCCAGGGGTTGATTATTAGAGGTGAGGAGCTCTGGTGGACAGTGGAGGATGTTGGCATGTAGCTTGTAGGTCTTACACCTTCTGACCAGCTCTGCTGCGTCTTTGAGCAATATGGGTCAGAAGCAACCTCGCCTCAGCGTTTTACCTACCAGAGCTCAAGCTGCAATGTGATTACCGCAGATGCCTTCATGGATTTCTCTCATAATGTAGTTAGCTTCTTCTCCTCCCACATACCTCAGAAGAGGTGCTAAGAAGCCTCGTTTGTATAAATTCCCCTCGAGGAGGGTGAACCTAGACGATCTGGCTCTTAGTTTTGATGTTTCTTTGGTGTTTGCTGGTAAGGCTCTGTTTTGGAGATACTCTCTTATTGGGTCCATCCAGGTTGGCTAACTCTGTACTAGGAACACCTCCTCATCCTCGAAGCTTACTGAAGGCTCATCAAAGTGCTCAACTGGAATTAATTTGTCTAGGTTTTCTTGGAAAGCCATGGCTAGCCTTGCTAAGGCATCAGCTCAGGAGTTCTCAACTTTGGGGATGTGTATGACCTTAACCTACATGAATTTTTTCATTAGCTCTTGTACTTTCCTCAGGTATAGAATCATTCTCCCTCATTTGGCTTCATAATTCTTCTCAATCTGCTTCACCACGAGCTAGGAGTTGCTGTAGATCACGAGCTATTCTGCCTCTGTAAAATGTGTCATGTTGAGCCCGACAATCACAACTTCGTATTCTGCTTCGTTGTTTGAAGTCTTGCATCCAAACCTGATGGTGTATTCGATATCTATCCCATCGGGGGAGATCAGAATCAACCAGCACTGCTGCCTTGGGCGTTGACGGCTCCATTTACTGAAAGCTTCCATGAGGGGAGGTTAGGTACTAGCTGAGTTGCCTCCATGGATGCTTCTGGGGCTATAGTAAATTCTGTAATGGAATCTGTCAGTATTTTCCCTTTGATTGCAGTTCTGGGTTTGTATCTGATATTGAACTCACTAAGCTTTATGGCCCATTTAACCAGTCTTCCTGAAGATTCTGATTTGTGCAGCACCTGCTTTATTGGCTGATCTATTGAGACCTTAATGATGTAAGCTGAGAAGTACGGTCTGAGCCTCCTTGTTGCTGTAACTAGAGCTAGAGCTAGGACTAATTTCTCCATTTTTAGATATCTCTCCTCTGCCCCATCAGGGTTTTACTACAGTAGTAAATTGATTACTAAGCTCTGTCTTGCACTCTGACCAGTGTTGTGTTGGTTGAAAAATCTAAAACAGTGAGGTATAAGGTGAGCATTTCTCCCTCCAAAGGGCTTACCAGTACTGGGGGTGAGCTCAAATAGTCTTTAAGGGCTTTGAATGCTTCCTCGCAGCGCGTATCCCATTGTAATGCCTTTTTAAAGGTCTAGAAGAAAGGTTAACACTTTTCTCTTAATCTCGAGATGAAATGACTTAGGGATGGCTGCTATCTTTCCTGTTAAGAGTTGGGCCTCCTTGTGTTTGAAGGTGGTTGCATGTCTATCAATACTTTGAACGTCCCAACGGAGATCCCAAAGGCGTATTTGACTGGATTGAGCTTCATTTGGTGTTTCTTCAGGATCTAGAAAGATTCTTCAAGGTGTCTAATGAGATTCTTCAAGGTGTCTAATGTGGAGCTCAGCTTTCAACAACTTCATCAGCATTTCATCGATATATACCTCCATTGATGCTCCGATTTGTTTTTGGAACATTCGATTTACCAAACGTTGGTAACTAGCTCCAACATTCTTTAGTCCAAACGGCATGACCTGATAGTAATATGTCCCCTGCTTAGTCACAAAAGAGGTCTTCTCTTGGTCGCTGGGGTCCATTCTGATCTAGTTATACCTAGAAAAAGCATTTATAAAGCTAAGGAGCTCATGCCCAGTTGTGGCATCTATGATCAGGTCAATCAGAGGTAAGGGGAAGTTGTCATTTGGGCAAGCTCAGTTTAGGTCAGTGAAATCGATGCAAAGGCGCCATTTGTCGTTTGATTTTCTTAACGAGGACCACATTGGCTAATCAAGTCAGATAGTCTAACTCTCTAATGGNATGATCAGGTCAATCAGAGGTAAGGGGAAGTTGTCCTTTGGGCAAGCTCAGTTTAGGTCAGTGAAATCGATGCAAAGGCGCCATTTGTCGTTTGATTTCTTAACGAGGACCACATTGGCTAATCAAGTCAGATAGTCTAACTCTCTAATGGCTTTGGTGTGGAGAAGTTTGCTGACCTCCTCATTGATCTTTTTTGGTGTTCTGGGGTAAAAATCCTTTGTTTCTGTTTGANGGCTTTGGTGTGGAGAAGTTTGCTGACCTCCTCATTGATCTTTTTTGGTGTTCTGGGGTAAAAATCCTTTGTTTCTGTTTGATGGGTTTGAAGGTCGGATTTGTAACGCTCCAAAAACCCCCGTGGGTGACATTACATTCTAAAAACCATTTACCGTATGAGAGCATTAAGTAAAATTCATCACGACGAAAGTTTCATTCATCAACCATTCATATTTTAACAAAATTTGGGCAGAGTCTCCTTTGTACGGGGAGCTCTACCCAAAACACAACCTGTACAATTATATTACAATTGACCACACCGGGTCCACATATGCATAACTATTGACCACACCGGGTCCATTTTTCCATCATAAAATAAACTTGCATTCATCATATGTCATATCCACACTATCATCCCAAATTAATAGGTCTAATCTTGGCCTTTACATCTCCAAAATGTAATAATATAACGCAGCGGAAATAACAGAAATGAACTAGAGTTCAAAAGGATATTCTAAGCATAATCTAGTCTAGAACAAAATAAAAGTGTCGCTCTAAGCGTCCACCTCGGGATCCACATCCCCGTCAAGCGGAGTCTTCCAATGGGTGGGCTCCTCGGCTCCTAACTCCTCCTCAAGTGTGAAATCTGAAAAATTTTTATTTGTAGGGGGTGAGCACGAAGCTCTGTAGCAAAATCCTCTCAACTCAAACAAGGTTTGAAAAACATAGCAAACGGTCGGTCTCATTTCACAACTAACATATATATAGGTTTGGAATGAAAACAGTGACATTTTAAAAGAGATCTCAAGTTTAAACAATAGCAATAATCAGTTAAAAGAATAAAGTGAGTTTAGCATCGATAAACAAAATTCTAATTTAAGCTATTTAAGAAGGGCTTCTCCCTAAGCATTGTCCCATACCAATGCATCGGCAAGAACGACCCAACTCCCGATTCCATGTATTTTTGGTTCATCCCCGTACCATGTATGTTGATTGCTTCTCGTGAATCTACCTAACGATCATGCCTAGTCCACCAATTCCAACCAACAATCACAAATCTCTTTAGGAAGGGCGTGTACCGTCTCCTACGGCATTGACGAAATCCTCCCAAGGTGTCTAGTATACTAACCCTTTTCCTCGGTGTATATGTGAACAATAGTGATCGCGAGCACAACAACGATCCACTACGAGCATTAGGCAACCATCTCACCCCCCATTGGGATAGACTAACCTCTAACACTCTACGGCATCTCTCGAAGGTAATCCAAGTCCATCACAACAACCATACAATGAGGAAATCAAGAATATTCACAATTCACAACAATTTCCCAAATATAGTAAAATCCCCAATTTTGTTTTCACATTTGTCATATAATCGAATAATCCAAGAAAATATGCAAGAGATCGTAATCTATATCATTTTGTTATACAATATTCAACACTAAAGTTTTAAAATCAAAGACAAAGAAGAAATTAGGAGAAAATCCCCTTTTCTTGAAAACTAGGGCTTTGAAGATAAAAAAAAAAAAATCAATAGAGCTTTGGTGGTTACCCACCCTTCATATTGTTCAAAACATGGCATTTATTACAAATAGAACAAGAATCATGTATTTCATATTATATATATGAGAAGGAGAGTGAAGAAACATATATCTATATACATATATATATCTATAGATATATATCTAGCCTCAATGTGAGAGATTGAGAGAAAATCCCCTACCTTAAATCAAGATTCCAAGCTAAGACCCAAGCTTCAAGACCTTCTTGCTCTCCTTTCTTTTCCTCTTAATCTTCTCCTCCTAGGGTTTCAAAAGATTTGGGTGAGAGGGTAGCAAGAATGGAAGAAAATGGGAGGAGAATGTATTCTTGAAGAATTTGAAGTTTTGATTTCTACAAGGTATAAATCCCTCTTGATTGGTATTTCTATCTTCCTCTCTTCCTCTAAAATGGTTCCTAGGGTTTGGAGGGGTGAAATGAATGCTAAAGGGACGACATTAGGTTTTTATAGGGCAAGAAAATCGAGCAAAACCCGATATTTTCTGTTCAGAAAAAATCGGGTTTCCTTCGTACTGTTCACAGATTTTTGGTGCGACTTCCAGGTCAGTTTTGACCCATTTAGAGGTCGAATTGGAAATTTTTCATGAAATACACTTTTGTAGCCCTAGATGTCTACTATTTCCTGTCAAAATTTCAGATCAATTGGACATCAAAATATAAAGTTATGATCAAAATACTAAGCAGTGTCCATCACCCCTTTTTACCCAATTTCACTCCAATTTGGTTTTACTTCTAAAATACTTCCTAACTTCTAATACATCCTATATTACCTCTCCCAATGTTTTCCGACCTCCAGAATTCAATGGTAATGTTATTTTGATAAACAAATTAATATATTTATTTAGTTACCCTTATCAATCTTAAACACATCCAAAAAAAAATTAAGTTTGACCCAAAAGTCAATCCGTTCGAAACTCAAACTTCATGATTAATATTTCAACAATGATTCTAAGTGTTTATCCTCATTTTATTCATATTTGAAAAACTCTTAAGATATTAGTATTCTTATTTAATTTTTAGTACCTAATTCACTCCGAAAACGGCTATGGTGGTCAAAAAACCTTTATTAATATAGTAAGGTGAGAGAGAAAGAGAGCAAAGATGAGCCCTAGTAGAGTTATGGTAGCTATGAGAGAGATAAATGTGTAAAGGTGTGCAGAGAGATGCCCCTCTCATGTGGAGAGAGCTTATAATTTATAGGCACGGAGCCTTGGTTGAGGTGGTAGCGTGATATGACAGGTGACTAATCCTTCAGAGAGATGACTATAGTTAAGGATAAGTACAATAAAAGATAGTCTTAATCTTGGAGAGTAGTTATCCCGATAATTACTCTCCACGTGCATTAATCCTTCTGGACTCCTTGAACTCTGAACCGGGCTAAATTCATGAGCTGGGCTTGACCTGCTTTTCCAGCTAATTTGAGCTTACCCAAGAATTGGGCCTGGACCCAGCCAAATTTGGGCTCATCAAGTTGTATTTGTTTGTTAGGCGCATTTAATTATCAAGTTGACCCAATCTATCTTTCTTATTTTAATACTTAAAAAGAGATGACCCAAATCTTAAGATTGATAGTCTATTGGGGAATTTTGACGGTTAACAAAATGCACAAAAAGTTTTCTTCGTTACAAAAAGCTTTCTTAATTTGTTCGTTTATCTAACTAAAAAAGTTGAAAGCAACGGTTAGGTTTGATCTACTTAATCGATGAGCAATCATAGTCAGATAGTCTTTCATTTGCATTCTCATATGCTTTTTTTTCTCGATATTGAACAGTCAATGTTGTTTATTCAATAAAATATTAATTTTTCGGTTTTTCCTTTATATCACTCTATCTATAAAGTACTTCAATTCTCCCATTAATCTTTGCAAAATTTCAAGAGATTAACAAACCATCTTTGATTTCCAACCTTTTTTAATGCTCAGATTATAGTTTCTCACATATTTATAATTCATATCTATCATAACATTCCTATTTACATATATATTATGCTTGTTTAATTCTTGTCTTTAAGAATTTTGGATTGTTGTTTATTTTTAAGTTGGTGGGATCTTATAATTCTCGGTCTGTTCCTACAATCCTGATCCTTTAACATTTTCCATCGATCCTAGGTAGAATTCCGATTTTAAAAACCTTGTATACATAATGATCCAAACTCAAATTGGACACCAATCAATTTTGACCAGCATACCTACTTACTTTCTATCTATCTTTAAGATGCTTAGAGAAAATTGCAATGAGACTTACGATAATGATGAGATATTTTATCTAAGGAATGGTGAAGGGAAGGAGGATTATTTGGTGAATTGGGAAGTAGTGTTAAGAAAAAAAGCCAAAGGTGGCCTTTTGGCGGAAAATTTGAAGGAAAACAATATAGCTTTAGTTGGTAAGTGACTTTGGAAATTCCCAATGAAAAAAAAATAACTATGGTATTCAGTTATTAATAGCAAGTACGGATTACAGGTTAATGGATGAGATGCTTGACTTATCCAAACTGTGTACACCTAAGTGCAGGCAGTCAAGTTATAGTCATAATCCGATTATGTTCAGAGTTGAATTCACAGGGAACTAACGTTGGTGTTCAAAGTTAAGATTAATAGAGACAAAGGTGGATAAAAATCTTGAATTTAAAAGTTGAGATGGTGATGGAATTTTCTAAACAAAATATAAGATTTTTTAAATGGAAATAAAAGTCACTCTTTAGTTCGAGGATCTGGACATGTGCATATGTGTTTAGGTGCTATAGTTGTGCAATGTTGATTACTAAATTAACTCCTATGCCAATAACAAGTTAATCAAAGGATAAATATTGAATGTGTGGATTAAGACCATATTTCCAATGTCTTTGTAGAAAATCATAAGAATTGTTTATGTCGAAACTCAACTCGTCTATATGCAATCAAATAACTCTACAAAACATCTAACAACCGTTAAATTATTCAATCATGAGTTAAAGCACAATGTAAGTAACAATTAAAAGATTGTCATGTAGACCTTGCTTGGGTACTTGTTGGGAATCATTAGAATCACATATGTCAAGACTTAACTTGTCTGTAGGTGATCTATGATTGTATAAGACACTTTATTTTTATTAGATACATTCAGTCATTCAACATATAAAAGAAAGATAAAATAATAAGCATGAATAAAATGCTCAACTATAACTCTTGAATAATAGTTTATATGTCCATCATCTCTTGCTGAAGAATGAATGAGAAACAATTTACCCCTTTAGCAGAGTAGGCAGATTTTTTTTTTTTTTTTTTGTATTTTAGATATGGTCTAAATTTTAAAATTTTAAACATTCTAATTAATATCTAATTTTTTAGGTCCAAAATTACTCTCTACTCTACTTGGTTAAACCTAACTTTTAGAGGACCTCCAAAAATTTACCCTTCAGTATTGTAGGCCTAATTTTTGTTTTGTATTTTAGATACAAAACATTGTGAGTAGGTACCTTTTAAACTAATTAATTGTGAAAAAAAAACCTTGACTAAAATCTTTTATAGATAAATACCTTTCACTTAAAATGTATACTCATTGACAAATTTTCAAATTCTTTCTTCACTAAAATACCATTTTTCTTATTTGAAGACCTGTTAGTTAGTGGCAGTCCCATTTTTTATGAGATTTGATTTATTATATTAATGATTTAATATTTTAACGGATTAAATATATTTGAAATTCAAAATTATACCACATGGAATATACCTTAACAGATTGACCCAAATTTTGAAATTCATTTTTTATATTGTTTTTTAATATTAAACGGCTCTGGTTGTTCTCAAATCTAATAATAGTGTCACTTTGTAATGTTACACTACGATGTAATACTGTCATTCATTAAAAAATATATATATAGATCTCACATTTGTGATGTCATATTATGTGATGTATGTAATTTAGATTGTGTATGAATTAGTGAATGTAATTTCACAACTTTTTTGTCAGTGATTAAAGTGTTAATGTAAGTGTTACACAGTCATGTATCACTGTAATATCACAATATCAGCAATTTGAATTGGAACAAAAGGAAAATCAGTCTTTAATAGTGCTTTAATATTTTTGTTTTTTTTTTTGATTGAAAATTGAAAATTCGTATTTTGAGGGATATAACAGTTGCCAAATTTAATGAGATTGTTGCATGATTTGTGGTAGTTTCCTTATCCACTCTTTGTATTACATAATTGTTACCTTGTGAGCATTTATGTCATCCAAAAAAAAGTATTTCTAAACAAAATATTTTGTACAAAGTACTTTTCCACAATTAAGTGGTAAATTAAGTACCGGCTCACAAAAAACCTTTTTAGATATTATCCAAATTTTATAGGCCCATTAAATTGCTGGTTCAAAACTTAAGTGATAATATCTTATTAATGATCAATTAAGATTGAATGAATAATCATATTATCTATTAAGAAAGATTTATTATCAAAACTTAAATATAAGAACTTGATCAATATTTTGTATCCAAAAAAATAAAAAATATAATTTTTTTAAATAAAAAATAAATTATAATAATTAAAAATCCTATATATTAATAGACAAAATATTAATAGAATCTCATATAAAGTTTTTGCCTGAGACCCTGATTTATTTGGGTGGCATTACAACTTTCTAGAAGGTGTTACAACTTTTAGGATTGTGTTATAACTTTTGGGGTTGTGTTACAATTTTTTGGTAAAGTAATAATATTTTTGGGGGTAAAAATAGATAAATAATTTGAATATACCGGTTTCACCGGTCATATATTTTTTAGTGAACACATGTCTATTAAGTGAGACTTATTTTTTCAATAAGGTACCGAAAAGTATGGTGAGGGTACTAGAGCATAATCCTTTTTTTGATGAATTCCATGATCAACTTCTTAACAAAAAACATAGAAAAGAACATTTCGATGGCACCTTGTGTGTGTGTGTGTGCGCTTTACATAGCAGTTTCGGTAGTATGAAAGCATGTGCACACGTATTAAGTTAGAACTTTTTAAAAATTGATTGGTAACCACAAACCAACCCGTGAAAATCAAGTTCTTCACACAGGATTTTGGAGAACAGGGGCAAAAAATCCGCACATCTAATGTTGATAGACCGGAATTGCCGGACTTGAAATTGGAGACGAGAATTGATACATTTTTAATATTTACTTAAAATTGACATAATTCATTAGCATAGAAAATTGATGTACTGTGATCACATTAAGCCCGTGTTATTTGAATTTGATACAATTGATTCGTTTTATTATTCATGGGGCCAATAACACGAAAACACTAAAAATTCAACCTAAATTCAACCCACTTAGTCTTGGCAATCAAGTTGAGAGGCAGGTTTGAATTGGCCTTAGTTTTTTGTCGTGTATAATCGGTATATAAATAAGTCAGTGTTGTCTATTTTTTTTAGTTAGTTTCACCTATACCCGATTCGTTTATTTATCATGTCATTTCATATCCACTAATTTACAACTTAAAAAAGATTGAAACCCTCTAATTTCAAGTCGTATTAACAAATTGTATAATATTTTGCTACCCTTAAACCCAGTATCATAAACACGAAAAATTATTCACACAACCCGGAGCATAAAATGAATCATTTAAAGCCCCTATCCATTCTGATTCTGATGTCTCTCACCTCTTGTCGGAATCTATGCAAATAGTTATCCATAGGAAAATTCTAAGCTAACACTAGATTCATTTGAACATGAAGCTCTGCTACCCATTTTTAGTTCTCTCTCTCTCACACACACACACACGCACACATATACACGCTCACAGGCCCCTCTATTCGATTCGTCAGGATTATTGAGTTGCTTTATACAAACAGTAAAATACGCAAATTCTAATCTTAATGGTAACTTAAGTGGTATCAAAGATGAACCGTAAGTCTAAACGTATTAAGTTCGAATCTTAACAATCATTTGAGATTAAATCATGATGATCTACCTTTGATTGAACAAGAAAGAGATTAGTTGAAGTATGCATAAATTAATTCGAATATTCTTAACTGCTCAATTAAAAAAAAAAACAATTTTACAGTGGTGGAATAACGGTTTTNTGATTGAACAAGAAAGAGATTAGTTGAAGTATGCATAAATTAATTCGAATATTCTTAACTGCTCGATCAAAAAAAAAAAAAAACAATTTTACAGTGGTGGAATAACGGTTTTGCGAGTTCTTGGATTAAGCTTTCTAGTCGACAAGTGACAATGTGATGTTCGGATTACACTTGTAATAAACGGGTTCAAAAGCGGGTCCTCATCGACACAATTACACTGGTCATAAGGGGTCGGGATTGATTAGTGATTTTTTTTTTTTGGGCAAAGTTGATAAGTGATTTTTTTTTTTGGTACATGATAAGTGATTTTTTTGTGTATGTGGTGAGACAGGTTAATGTCGGATTTTAATGTATTCTTGTTAAAAAACACTTCANCACTTGTAATAAACGGGTTCAAAAGCGGGTCCTCATCGACACAATTACACTGGTCATAAGGGGTCGGGATTGATTAGTGATTTTTTTGTGTATGTGGTGAGACAGATTAATGTCGGATTTCAATGGATTCTTGTTAAAAAACACTTCTTTCATATACAATTCGTTTATTAAATCGTCTCTTTTATAAATCACTTATAATCGATATATAAATAAGTTGTATCACATGTATTTTTTTTATTGACTTCACACATATTTCATTTTATTTATTAATCGTCTTGTGTTGAGTTCATTTATTCACAAACTAGATTAATTTAAAAAAAACTCAAATCCTCTAATGTCATATTTCAAAAACGAGTTTTAAATTTTGACCCGGCCCGGTGGAGTTATCCAGTGAACCGGAGCTTAAACCGGGCCGGTCCGTTTATCGNTTTTTTTTTTTTTTTTTTGTATTTTAGATATGGTCTAAATTTTAAAATTTTAAACATTCTAATTAATATCTAATTTTTTAGGTCCAAAATTACTCTCTACTCTACTTGGTTAAACCTAACTTTTAGAGGACCTCCAAAAATTTACCCTTCAGTATTGTAGGCCTAATTTTTGTTTTGTATTTTAGATACAAAACATTGTGAGTAGGTACCTTTTAAACTAATTAATTGTGAAAAAAAAACCTTGACTAAAATCTTTTATAGATAAATACCTTTCACTTAAAATGTATACTCATTGACAAATTTTCAAATTCTTTCTTCACTAAAATACCATTTTTCTTATTTGAAGACCTGTTAGTTAGTGGCAGTCCCATTTTTTATGAGATTTGATTTATTATATTAATGATTTAATATTTTAACGGATTAAATATATTTGAAATTCAAAATTATACCACATGGAATATACCTTAACAGATTGACCCAAATTTTGAAATTCATTTTTTATATTGTTTTTTAATATTAAACGGCTCTGGTTGTTCTCAAATCTAATAATAGTGTCACTTTGTAATGTTACACTACGATGTAATACTGTCATTCATTAAAAAATATATATATAGATCTCACATTTGTGATGTCATATTATGTGATGTATGTAATTTAGATTGTGTATGAATTAGTGAATGTAATTTCACAACTTTTTTGTCAGTGATTAAAGTGTTAATGTAAGTGTTACACAGTCATGTATCACTGTAATATCACAATATCAGCAATTTGAATTGGAACAAAAGGAAAATCAGTCTTTAATAGTGCTTTAATATTTTTGTTTTTTTTTTTGATTGAAAATTGAAAATTCGTATTTTGAGGGATATAACAGTTGCCAAATTTAATGAGATTGTTGCATGATTTGTGGTAGTTTCCTTATCCACTCTTTGTATTACATAATTGTTACCTTGTGAGCATTTATGTCATCCAAAAAAAAGTATTTCTAAACAAAATATTTTGTACAAAGTACTTTTCCACAATTAAGTGGTAAATTAAGTACCGGCTCACAAAAAACCTTTTTAGATATTATCCAAATTTTATAGGCCCATTAAATTGCTGGTTCAAAACTTAAGTGATAATATCTTATTAATGATCAATTAAGATTGAATGAATAATCATATTATCTATTAAGAAAGATTTATTATCAAAACTTAAATATAAGAACTTGATCAATATTTTGTATCCAAAAAAATAAAAAATATAATTTTTTTAAATAAAAAATAAATTATAATAATTAAAAATCCTATATATTAATAGACAAAATATTAATAGAATCTCATATAAAGTTTTTGCCTGAGACCCTGATTTATTTGGGTGGCATTACAACTTTCTAGAAGGTGTTACAACTTTTAGGATTGTGTTATGACTTTTGGGGTTGTGTTACAATTTTTTGGTAAAGTAATAATTTTTTTGGGGCTAAAAATAGATAAATAATTTGAATATACCGGTTTCACCGGTCATATATTTTTTAGTGAACACATGTCTATTAAGTGAGACTTATTTTTTCAATAAGGTACCGAAAAGTATGGTGAGGGTACTAGAGCATAATCCTTTTTTTGATGAATTCCATGATCAACTTCTTAACAAAAAACATAGAAAAGAACATTTCGATGGCACCTTGTGTGTGTGTGTGTGCGCTTTACATAGCAGTTTCGGTAGTATGAAAGCATGTGCACACGTATTAAGTTAGAACTTTTTAAAAATTGATTGGTAACCACAAACCAACCCGTGAAAATCAAGTTCTTCACACAGGATTTTGGAGAACAGGGGCAAAAAATCCGCACATCTAATGTTGATAGACCGGAATTGCCGGACTTGAAATTGGAGACGAGAATTGATACATTTTTAATATTTACTTAAAATTGACATAATTCATTAGCATAGAAAATTGATGTACTGTGATCACATTAAGCCCGTGTTATTTGAATTTGATACAATTGATTCGTTTTATTATTCATGGGGCCAATAACACGAAAACACTAAAAATTCAACCTAAATTCAACCCACTTAGTCTTGGCAATCAAGTTGAGAGGCAGGTTTGAATTGGCCTTAGTTTTTTGTCGTGTATAATCGGTATATAAATAAGTCAGTGTTGTCTATTTTTTTTAGTTAGTTTCACCTATACCCGATTCGTTTATTTATCATGTCATTTCATATCCACTAATTTACAACTTAAAAAAGATTGAAACCCTCTAATTTCAAGTCGTATTAACAAATTGTATAATATTTTGCTACCCTTAAACCCAGTATCATAAACACGAAAAATTATTCACACAACCCGGAGCATAAAATGAATCATTTAAAGCCCCTATCCATTCTGATTCTGATGTCTCTCACCTCTTGTCGGAATCTATGCAAATAGTTATCCATAGGAAAATTCTAAGCTAACACTAGATTCATTTGAACATGAAGCTCTGCTACCCATTTTTAGTTCTCTCTCTCTCACACACACACACACGCACACATATACACGCTCACAGGCCCCTCTATTCGATTCGTCAGGATTATTGAGTTGCTTTATACAAACAGTAAAATACGCAAATTCTAATCTTAATGGTAACTTAAGTGGTATCAAAGATGAACCGTAAGTCTAAACGTATTAAGTTCGAATCTTAACAATCATTTGAGATTAAATCATGATGATCTACCTTTGATTGAACAAGAAAGAGATTAGTTGAAGTATGCATAAATTAATTCGAATATTCTTAACTGCTCGATCAAAAAAAAAAAAAAACAATTTTACAGTGGTGGAATAACGGTTTTGCGAGTTCTTGGATTAAGCTTTCTAGTCGACAAGTGACAATGTGATGTTCGGATTACACTTGTAATAAACGGGTTCAAAAGCGGGTCCTCATCGACACAATTACACTGGTCATAAGGGGTCGGGATTGATTAGTGATTTTTTTGTGTATGTGGTGAGACAGATTAATGTCGGATTTCAATGGATTCTTGTTAAAAAACACTTCTTTCATATACAATTCGTTTATTAAATCGTCTCTTTTATAAATCACTTATAATCGATATATAAATAAGTTGTATCACATGTATTTTTTTTATTGACTTCACACATATTTCATTTTATTTATTAATCGTCTTGTGTTGAGTTCATTTATTCACAAACTAGATTAATTTAAAAAAAACTCAAATCCTCTAATGTCATATTTCATAAACGAGTTTTAAATTTTGACCCGGCCCGGTGGAGTTATCCAGTGAACCGGAGCTTAAACCGGGCCGGTCCGTTTATCGGATCATTTGTTCACCAAAACTAGAGGAAACCCTGTCAAAAGTTCGTCCCGGACGATTTAAACAAACCGGCCGGATTTATTGAATTACTACAAAAACGCTGCTTTGGCCCTTTTGCGCATTTTGCTCCTAAATCGTTTTCTTTCCCACCCCAGGCAAGGCACCCACGGCCCTGCGCTTCTGCGTTGCTGCAAACGGTCGACGACNAGGGCAAGACCCATCCGTTTTAAAGTCTCGGAGTACATCACTTCCGAGGAACTTCCAGAGTCTATCAACACCCTTTTGACGTTGAATTTTTCTATCTTCAGGGTCAAGACAAGGGCGTCGTTATGAGGAGTCACTACGCGCTGTCAAGTCCACGANTAATATTTTTGTTTTTTTTTTTGATTGAAAATTGAAAATTCGTATTTTGAGGGATATAACAGTTGCCAAATTTAATGAGATTGTTGCATGATTTGTGGTAGTTTCCTTATCCACTCTTTGTATTACATAATTGTTACCTTGTGAGCATTTATGTCATCCAAAAAAAAGTATTTCTAAACAAAATATTTTGTACAGAGTACTTTTCCACAATTAAGTGGTAAATTAAGTACCGGCTCACAAAAAACTNAAATTTAATGAGATTGTTGCATGATTTGTGGTAGTTTCCTTATCCACTCTTTGTATTACATAATTGTTACCTTGTGAGCATTTATGTCATCCAAAAAAAAGTATTTCTAAACAAAATATTTTGTACAAAGTACTTTTCCACAATTAAGTGGTAAATTAAGTACCGGCTCACAAAAAACCTTTTTAGATATTATCCAAATTTTATAGGCCCATTAAATTGCTGGTTCAAAACTTAAGTGATAATATCTTATTAATGATCAATTAAGATTGAATGAATAATCATATTATCTATTAAGAAAGATTTATTATCAAAACTTAAATATAAGAACTTGATCAATATTTTGTATCCAAAAAAATAAAAAATATAATTTTTTTAAATAAAAAATAAATTATAATAATTAAAAATCCTATATATTAATAGACAAAATATTAATAGAATCTCATATAAAGTTTTTGCCTGAGACCCTGATTTATTTGGGTGGCATTACAACTTTCTAGAAGGTGTTACAACTTTTAGGATTGTGTTATGACTTTTGGGGTTGTGTTACAATTTTTTGGTAAAGTAATAATATTTTTGGGGGTAAAAATAGATAAATAATTTGAATATACCGGTTTCACCGGTCATATATTTTTTAGTGAACACATGTCTATTAAGTGAGACTTATTTTTTCAATAAGGTACCGAAAAGTATGGTGAGGGTACTAGAGCATAATCCTTTTTTTGATGAATTCCATGATCAACTTCTTAACAAAAAACATAGAAAAGAACATTTCGATGGCACCTTGTGTGTGTGTGTGTGCGCTTTACATAGCAGTTTCGGTAGTATGAAAGCATGTGCACACGTATTAAGTTAGAACTTTTTAAAAATTGATTGGTAACCACAAACCAACCCGTGAAAATCAAGTTCTTCACACAGGATTTTGGAGAACAGGGGCAAAAAATCCGCACATCTAATGTTGATAGACCGGAATTGCCGGACTTGAAATTGGAGACGAGAATTGATACATTTTTAATATTTACTTAAAATTGACATAATTCATTAGCATAGAAAATTGATGTACTGTGATCACATTAAGCCCGTGTTATTTGAATTTGATACAATTGATTCGTTTTATTATTCATGGGGCCAATAACACGAAAACACTAAAAATTCAACCTAAATTCAACCCACTTAGTCTTGGCAATCAAGTTGAGAGGCAGGTTTGAATTGGCCTTAGTTTTTTGTCGTGTATAATCGGTATATAAACAAGTCAGTGTTGTCTATTTTTTTTAGTTAGTTTCACCTATACCCGATTCGTTTATTTATCATGTCATTTCATATCCACTAATTTACAACTTAAAAAAGATTGAAACCCTCTAATTTCAAGTCGTATTAACAAATTGTATAATATTTTGCTACCCTTAAACCCAGTATCATAAACACGAAAAATTATTCACACAACCCGGAGCATAAAATGAATCATTTAAAGCCCCTATCCATTCTGATTCTGATGTCTCTCACCTCTTGTCGGAATCTATGCAAATAGTTATCCATAGGAAAATTCTAAGCTAACACTAGATTCATTTGAACATGAAGCTCTGCTACCCATTTTTAGTTCTCTCTCTCTCACACACACACACACGCACACATATACACGCTCACAGGCCCCTCTATTCGATTCGTCAGGATTATTGAGTTGCTTTATACAAACAGTAAAATACGCAAATTCTAATCTTAATGGTAACTTAAGTGGTATCAAAGATGAACCGTAAGTCTAAACGTATTAAGTTCGAATCTTAACAATCATTTGAGATTAAATCATGATGATCTACCTTTGATTGAACAAGAAAGAGATTAGTTGAAGTATGCATAAATTAATTCGAATATTCTTAACTGCTCAATTAAAAAAAAAAACAATTTTACAGTGGTGGAATAACGGTTTTGCGAGTTCTTGGATTAAGCTTTCTAGTCGACAAGTGACAATGTGATGTTCGGATTACACTTGTAATAAACGGGTTCAAAAGCGGGTCCTCATCGACACAATTACACTGGTCATAAGGGGTCGGGATTGATTAGTGATTTTTTTTTTTTGGGCAAAGTTGATAAGTGATTTTTTTTTTTGGTACATGATAAGTGATTTTTTTGTGTATGTGGTGAGACAGGTTAATGTCGGATTTTAATGTATTCTTGTTAAAAAACACTTCATTCATATACAATTCGTTTATTAAATCGTCTCTTTTATAAATCACTTATAATCGATATATAAATAAGTTGTATCACATGTATTTTTTTTATTGACTTCACACATATTTCATTTTATTTATTAATCGTCTTGTGTTGAGTTCATTTATTCACAAACTAGATTAATTTAAAAAAAACTCAAATCCTCTAATGTCATATTTCAAAAACGAGTTTTAAATTTTGACCCGGCCCGGTGGAGTTATCCAGTGAACCGGAGCTTAAACCGGGCCGGTCCGTTTATCGGATCATTTGTTCACCAAAACTAGAGGAAACCCTGTCAAAAGTTCGTCCCGGACGATTTAAACAAACCGGCCGGATTTATTGAATTACTACAAAAACGCTGCTTTGGCCCTTTTGCGCATTTTGCTCCTAAATCGTTTTCTTTCCCACCCCAGGCAAGGCACCCACGGCCCTGCGCTTCTGCGTTGCTGCAAACGGTCGACGACCCTCTCAGCCCGAGTCTCTCTTTCTCTCTCTCTGTCTCTCTCTATCTCTCTGTCTCTCAGTCTCGGTCTCTCTCCACGCTGCAAGAAAACAGGGACTCAAGCTCAATCGAAGAAGGCCGGTTCAGAGCTACTTCAGAGCTCCATCGAGGCTGCTTCAGGTACATTCTCTCTCTCTGCTTCAGGGAATTTATAATTATTTTTTATTTTTTAATTATATTATCGATTCGATCAATGATCCGTTGACCCGGTTCCGTTGATGTTTGGGCCGGATTTTAAAACCATGGATTCATGTCTTCAAGCGGTGATACGAAACGGTGTCATATTATTCTAATGACCTTGACACTGTTCTCTCCTAGTTGTTTCTCGGGGGTGAGCGAAGAGGGTAGAAAAACTCAAACCTCCTCTCTGAATCAAAGCCAGAAATAGTTTTATTCTCTGTCCTATGGCGACCGACACAACTCATCAAGACCAGAAGAAACGAACAATGGAGGCATTAGAGCGAAGGTTTGCCCTAGCTGAAGCCGAGCTTCGTCTACAACAAAAGAAGAGCAAGAAGAGACCTGGTGAAGAAATAAACAAAGTTGCTCTTAATACCAATTCTTCGTCAATTGATGCATCTGTCACCCAACACTCGTCGAATCCCTTGTCGAAAAAAGGTTCGATTTTCACGCTTGTATGAACTCTGCCTCTGCTTTTGGGTTTTGCAATCTATCTAGCNCCTTTTTAGATATTATCCAAATTTTATAGGCCCATTAAATTGCTGGTTCAAAACTTAAGTGATAATATCTTATTAATGATCAATTAAGATTGAATGAATAATCATATTATCTATTAAGAAAGATTTATTATCAAAACTTAAATATAAGAACTTGATCAATATTTTGTATCCAAAAAAATAAAAAATATAATTTTTTTAAATAAAAAATAAATTATAATAATTAAAAATCCTATATATTAATAGACAAAATATTAATAGAATCTCATATAAAGTTTTTGCCTGAGACCCTGATTTATTTGGGTGGCATTACAACTTTCTAGAAGGTGTTACAACTTTTAGGATTGTGTTATGACTTTTGGGGTTGTGTTACAATTTTTTGGTAAAGTAATAATATTTTTGGGGGTAAAAATAGATAAATAATTTGAATATACCGGTTTCACCGGTCATATATTTTTTAGTGAACACATGTCTATTAAGTGAGACTTATTTTTTCAATAAGGTACCGAAAAGTATGGTGAGGGTACTAGAGCATAATCCTTTTTTTGATGAATTCCATGATCAACTTCTTAACAAAAAACATAGAAAAGAACATTTCGATGGCACCTTGTGTGTGTGTGTGTGCGCTTTACATAGCAGTTTCGGTAGTATGAAAGCATGTGCACACGTATTAAGTTAGAACTTTTTAAAAATTGATTGGTAACCACAAACCAACCCGTGAAAATCAAGTTCTTCACACAGGATTTTGGAGAACAGGGGCAAAAAATCCGCACATCTAATGTTGATAGACCGGAATTGCCGGACTTGAAATTGGAGACGAGAATTGATACATTTTTAATATTTACTTAAAATTGACATAATTCATTAGCATAGAAAATTGATGTACTGTGATCACATTAAGCCCGTGTTATTTGAATTTGATACAATTGATTCGTTTTATTATTCATGGGGCCAATAACACGAAAACACTAAAAATTCAACCTAAATTCAACCCACTTAGTCTTGGCAATCAAGTTGAGAGGCAGGTTTGAATTGGCCTTAGTTTTTTGTCGTGTATAATCGGTATATAAATAAGTCAGTGTTGTCTATTTTTTTTAGTTAGTTTCACCTATACCCGATTCGTTTATTTATCATGTCATTTCATATCCACTAATTTACAACTTAAAAAAGATTGAAACCCTCTAATTTCAAGTCGTATTAACAAATTGTATAATATTTTGCTACCCTTAAACCCAGTATCATAAACACGAAAAATTATTCACACAACCCGGAGCATAAAATGAATCATTTAAAGCCCCTATCCATTCTGATTCTGATGTCTCTCACCTCTTGTCGGAATCTATGCAAATAGTTATCCATAGGAAAATTCTAAGCTAACACTAGATTCATTTGAACATGAAGCTCTGCTACCCATTTTTAGTTCTCTCTCTCTCACACACACACACACGCACACATATACACGCTCACAGGCCCCTCTATTCGATTCGTCAGGATTATTGAGTTGCTTTATACAAACAGTAAAATACGCAAATTCTAATCTTAATGGTAACTTAAGTGGTATCAAAGATGAACCGTAAGTCTAAACGTATTAAGTTCGAATCTTAACAATCATTTGAGATTAAATCATGATGATCTACCTTTGATTGAACAAGAAAGAGATTAGTTGAAGTATGCATAAATTAATTCGAATATTCTTAACTGCTCGATCAAAAAAAAAAAAAAACAATTTTACAGTGGTGGAATAACGGTTTTGCGAGTTCTTGGATTAAGCTTTCTAGTCGACAAGTGACAATGTGATGTTCGGATTACACTTGTAATAAACGGGTTCAAAAGCGGGTCCTCATCGACACAATTACACTGGTCATAAGGGGTCGGGATTGATTAGTGATTTTTTTGTGTATGTGGTGAGACAGATTAATGTCGGATTTCAATGGATTCTTGTTAAAAAACACTTCTTTCATATACAATTCGTTTATTAAATCGTCTCTTTTATAAATCACTTATAATCGATATATAAATAAGTTGTATCACATGTATTTTTTTTATTGACTTCACACATATTTCATTTTATTTATTAATCGTCTTGTGTTGAGTTCATTTATTCACAAACTAGATTAATTTAAAAAAAACTCAAATCCTCTAATGTCATATTTCATAAACGAGTTTTAAATTTTGACCCGGCCCGGTGGAGTTATCCAGTGAACCGGAGCTTAAACCGGGCCGGTCCGTTTATTGGATCATTTGTTCACCAAAACTAGAGGAAACCCTGTCAAAAGTTCGTCCCGGACGATTTAAACAAACCGGCCGGATTTATTGAATTACTACAAAAACGCTGCTTTGGCCCTTTTGCGCATTTTGCTCTAAATCGTTTTCTTTCCCACCCCAGGCAAGGCACCCACTGCCCTGCGCTTCTGCGTTGCTGCAAACGGTCGACGATCCTCTCAGCCCGAGTCTCTCTTTCTCTCTCTCTGTCTCTCTCTATCTCTCTGTCTCTCAGTCTCGGTCTCTCTCCACGCTGCAAGAAAACAGGGACTCAAGCTCAATCGAAGAAGGCCGGTTCAGAGCTACTTCAGAGCTCCATCGAGGCTGCTTCAGGTACATTCTCTCTCTCTGCTTCAGGGAATTTATAATTATTTTTTATTTTTTAATTATATTATCGATTCGATCAATGATCCGTTGACCCGGTTCCGTTGATGTTTGGGCCGGATTTTAAAACCATGGATTCATGTCTTCAAGCGGTGATACGAAACGGTGTCATATTATTCTAATGACCTTGACACTGTTCTCTCCTAGTTGTTTCTCGGGGGTGAGCGAAGAGGGTAGAAAAACTCAAACCTCCTCTCTGAATCAAAGCCAGAAATAGTTTTATTCTCTGTCCTATGGCGACCGACACAGCTCATCAAGACCAGAAGAAACGAACAATGGAGGCATTAGAGCGAAGGTTTGCCCTAGCTGAAGCCGAGCTTCGTCTACAACAAAAGAAGAGCAAGAAGAGACCTGGTGAAGAAATAAACAAAGTTGCTCTTAATACCAATTCTTCGTCAATTGATGCATCTGTCACCCAACACTCGTCGAATCCCTTGTCGAAAAAAGGTTCGATTTTCACGCTTGTATGAACGCTGCCTCTGCTTTTGGGTTTTGCAATCTATCTAGCTGTATATGTGGGTGAACAACTTGTAATCTGAGATTCTGATTTTGAATTTTTTGTTTTCGAATGTGTGAAAGGATAATTTTTGCTTTTTAACTGTTGGTTAGTGGAAATCTAGGAGATGATATGTTTATTTAATGGGGACTTTTTTAATAGGCGGNCTTAAATATAAGAACTTGATCAATATTTTGTATCCAAAAAAATAAAAAATATAATTTTTTTAAATAAAAAATAAATTATAATAATTAAAAATCATATATATTAATAGACAAAATATTAATAGAATCTCATATAAAGTTTTTGCCTGAGACCCTGATTTATTTGGGTGGCATTACAACTTTCTAGAAGGTGTTACAACTTTTAGGATTGTGTTATGACTTTTGGGGTTGTGTTACAATTTTTTGGTAAAGTAATAATTTTTTTGGGGCTAAAAATAGATAAATAATTTGAATATACCGGTTTCACCGGTCATATATTTTTTAGTGAACACATGTCTATTAAGTGAGACTTATTTTTTCAATAAGGTACCGAAAAGTATGGTGAGTGTACTAGAGCATAATCCTTTTTTTGATGAATTCCATGATCAACTTCTTAACAAAAAACATAGAAAAGAACATTTCAATGGCACCTTGTGTGTGTGTGTGTGCTTTACATAGCAGTTTCGGTAGTATGAAAGCATGTGCACACGTATTAAGTTAGAACTTTTTAAAAATTGATTGGTAACCACAAACCAACCCGTGAAAATCAAGTTCTTCACACAGGATTTTGGAGAACAGGGGCAAAAAATCCGCACATCTAATGTTGATAGACCGGAATTGCCGGACTTGAAATTGGAGACGAGAATTGATACATTTTTAATATTTACTTAAAATTGACATAATTCATTAGCATAGAAAATTGACGTACTGTGATCACATTAAGCCCGTGATATTTGAATTTGATACAATTGATTCGTTTTATTATTCATGGGGCCAATAACACAAAAACACTAAAAATTCAACCTAAATTCAACCCACTTAGTCTTGGCAATCAAGTTGAGAGGCAGGTTTGAATTGGCCCTTAGTTTTTTGTCGTGTATAATCGGTATATAAACAAGTCAGTGTTGTCTATTTTTTTTAGTTAGTTTCACCTATACCCGATTCGTTTATTTATCATGTCATTTCATATCCACTAATTTACAACTTAAAAAAGATTAAAACCTCTAATTTCAAGTCGTATTAACAAATTGTATAATATTTTGCTACCCTTAAACCCAATATCATAAACACGAAAAATTATTCACACAACCCGGAGCATAAAACGAATCATTTAAAGCCCCTATCCATTCTGATTCTGATGTCTCTCACCTCTTGTCGGAATCTATGCAAATAGTTATCCATAGGAAAATTCTAAGCTAACACTAGATTCATTTGAACATGAAGCTCTGCTACCCATTTTTAGTTCTCTCTCTCTCTCACACACACACACGCACACATATACACGCTCACAGGCCCCTCTATTCGATTCGTCAGGATTATTGAGTTGCTTTATACAAACAGTAAAATACGCAAATTCTAATCTTAATGGTAACTTAAGTGGTATCAAAGATGAACCGTAAGTCTAAACGTATTAAGTTCGAATCTTAACAATCATTTGAGATTAAATCATGATGATCTACCTTTGATTGAACAAGAAAGAGATTAGTTGAAGTATGCATAAATTAATTCGAATATTCTTAACTGCTCAATTAAAAAAAAAAAAAAACAATTTTACAGTGGTGGAATAACGGTTTCGCGAGTTCTTGGATTAAGCTTTCTAGTCGACAAGTGACAATGTGATGTTCGGATTACACTTGTAATAAACGGGTTCAAAAGCGGGTCCTCATCGACACAATTACACTGGTCATAAGGGGTCGGGATTGATTAGTGATTTTTTTGTGTATGTGGTGAGACAGATTAATGTCGGATTTCAATGGATTCTTGTTAAAAAACACTTCTTTCATATACAATTCGTTTATTAAATCGTCTCTTTTATAAATCACTTATAATCGATATATAAATAAGTTGTATCACATGTATTTTTTTTATTGACTTCACACATATTTCATTTTATTTATTAATCGTCTTGTGTTGAGTTCATTTATTCACAAACTAGATTAATTTAAAAAAAACTCAAATCCTCTAATGTCATATTTCAAAAACGAGTTTTAAATTTTGACCCGGCCCGGTGGAGTTATCCAGTGAACCGGAGCTTAAACCGGGCCGGTCCGTTTATCGGATCATTTGTTCACCAAAACTAGAGGAAACCCTGTCAAAAGTTCGTCCCGGACGATTTAAACAAACCGGCCGGATTTATTGAATTACTACAAAAACGCTGCTTTGGCCCTTTTGCGCATTTTGCTCCTAAATCGTTTTCTTTCCCACCCCAGGCAAGGCACCCACGGCCCTGCGCTTCTGCGTTGCTGCAAACGGTCGACGACCCTCTCAGCCCGAGTCTCTCTTTCTCTCTCTCTGTCTCTCTCTATCTCTCTGTCTCTCAGTCTCGGTCTCTCTCCACGCTGCAAGAAAACAGGGACTCAAGCTCAATCGAAGAAGGCCGGTTCAGAGCTACTTCAGAGCTCCATCGAGGCTGCTTCAGGTACATTCTCTCTCTCTGCTTCAGGGAATTTATAATTATTTTTTATTTTTTAATTATATTATCGATTCGATCAATGATCCGTTGACCCGGTTCCGTTCATGTTTGGGCCGGATTTTAAAACCATGGATTCATGTCTTCAAGCGGTGATACGAAACGGTGTCATATTATTCTAATGACCTTGACACTGTTCTCTCCTAGTTGTTTCTCGGGGGTGAGCGAAGAGGGTAGAAAAACTCAAACCTCCTCTCTGAATCAAAGCCAGAAATAGTTTTATTCTCTGTCCTATGGCGACCGACACAGCTCATCAAGACCAGAAGAAACGAACAATGGAGGCATTAGAGCGAAGGTTTGCCCTAGCTGAAGCCGAGCTTCGTCTACAACAAAAGAAGAGCAAGAAGAGACCTGGTGAAGAAATAAACAAAGTTGCTCTTAATACCAATTCTTCGTCAATTGATGCATCTGTCACCCAACACTCGTCGAATCCCTTGTCGAAAAAAGGTTCGATTTTCACGCTTGTATGAACTCTGCCTCTGCTTTTGGGTTTTGCAATCTATCTAGCTGTATATGTGGGTGAACAACTTGTAATCTGAGATTCTGATTTTGAATTTTTTGTTATCGAATGTGTGAAAGGATAATTTTTGCTTTTTAACTGTTGGTTAGTGGAAATCTAGGAGATGATATGTTTATTTAATGGGGACTTTTTTAATAGGCGGCCATTGATTGGGGACATTGCTCTATTTGCGTTGTTTTGCTTATCTAAAATAAGTGATTTCACTTTTGATACCGTTGAAAAAATGTAATCTTGACCTGCAGGATGGGGGAAAACTGCTGATGAAAGGTCATTAATTTTGTTTTTTATTTTTGGTGCTGAGTCACTTGTTGGATTGAATTTGGGTGCAATTTATCTAAGGTATTTCGTACGGTATAATAGTGTCTAAGGCGCCCTTTATTGGTAGTTTCCAAAACCATTGTAGACTTCTTGTACATTGTAAAGGTTTGGCATGAATTCTAAATGAGAGGGGTAAACAAGGAGTTTGATTCTCGTGATCAAGGAGGCTCTTTGTACAGAGGGTGTTTGTGGGGGGTATTGAGTGGGGAACTACCGGAATATTAGCCAGTTCTTTCCTCTGCCCACTAGTTGTAAATTTTTGGTCTCTATATTTACCTGTTATTTGTTGTAATTCAATGTTGAGTTAGGATTTTTATGTTTTGCATCAGTTATTGATTTTCTGCATTCTCCTCATTGGTATGTCTAATTGTAGGAAATATTTCTTTTTGGGGTCATACTACTACACAAGATCTGGTTTAATTTTTTCTGTGTCATGTGTCTGGTTTTCTCGTAAATGTGGACATAGATATGTGTGATCATGTGTATTTGCAAATCTTTTNCAGGGGCAAAAAATCCGCACATCTAATGTTGATAGACCGGAATTGCCGGACTTGAAAATGGAGACGAGAATTGATACATTTTTAATATTTACTTAAAATTGACATAATTCATTAGCATAGAAAATTGACGTACTGTGATCACATTAAGCCCGTGATATTTGAATTTGATACAATTGATTCGTTTTATTATTCATGGGGCCAATAACACAAAAACACTAAAAATTCAACCTAAATTCAACCCACTTAGTCTTGGCAATCAAGTTGAGAGGCGGGTTTGAATTGGCCCTTAGTTTTTTGTCGTGTATAATCGGTATATAAACNTTCTTAACAAGAAGGCAATGGTCTATCGTAACACACAGATGTGCAAGTAAATGATCCAACATATTCTCAACTCTCTCATCCTGTGCATGAGAATCTGTTGACTACCAATGCCAAGGTAATCTTTNTTCTTAACAAGAAGGCAATGGTCTATCGTAACACACAGATGTGCAAGTAAATGATCCGACATATTCTCAACTCTCTCATCCTGTGCATGAGAATCTGTTGACTACCAATGCCAAGGTAATCTTANTTTTGTCGTGTATAATCGGTATATAAATAAGTCAGTGTTGTCTATTTTTTTTAGTTAGTTTCACCTATACCCGATTCGTTTATTTATCATGTCATTTCATATCCACTAATTTACAACTTAAAAAAGATTAAAACCTCTAATTTCAAGTCGTATTAACAAATTGTATAATATTTTGCTACCCTTAAACCCAATATCATAAACACGAAAAATTATTCACACAACCCGGAGCATAAAACNTACTCTGTCTTAAACTATATTTGACTCGAAGTTGCTTCAATCAGTGAGATACATGATTTTACAAAAAGTTTAATGTGTACCATCTCTCCTTGCATCTTGCAGATTTCTAATAGACAAGGAACTGTAGTTGATCAGGTTTTGCATGACCTTCTCCAAAAGGGTGACTCAGCCAAGAAATACATGCAGGGATCGAGAAGCATGAAAATCGACAATTATATCCTTCTTGATAATTTTGTACAAAAAAGTAATGCATCTGCTGGTTCCCATAGCAGGGCTTTACGGAACCTATCAAGACGATCTAAAAAGCACATGTCCATGAAGCAACATAAAAAGTGTGGATCATTTAATTTGTCTCAGGAGCTCCATAAGTGAGTCTTATGCTTCTCTACTGACATATTATTGCACTTGTAGTCTTCTTCCTCCAATTATACTTGCTGATTTCCAATTATTTTATTTGTCTGGTAATTTCATTCTTATGCTGGTATCACATAGCTGATAGCTCTTTGTTGCAAGAATCTTAGTCCATGGACCGTTTACTCATTTTCTGCACCCATCCATCTTATATTATTTATTCATGTTTTGATGTATTGTTGATCAGCACAGTGCTAGCCAATACTCTACATAATGTCTTTGCATGTCATGTTAATAGCTGTGGTGTGGTCCTAGTAAATAAGTATAAATTAAACTTTTCAAAATGCATTTAGTTGGTGGATGCAGATCTGGTGATGTACATTGAAGAATCACTTCCTTGCACAATTTATTTTATCTTTGTTTCCGGCTTTCTTTTTAACCTGTTTGTTCTTCAAATTCTTGCTTTGGTTTTGGTTACAGATTTGAAATTTTCAAGCCAATGCATGAAATGTGGACAGACTATATTGCCAAACTTCTGAAAAATGTTGGGTGAGATATATTTCTTCTTGACATTACTGATTATCTTGCAGTTATGCAGATGTTCTTAACATGCTTGCACTTTATCTTGCAGGAAAAATCAGCTGGCACAATGTCTTCTTAGTGCAGACCTGCATGGTGCACTTATTTTAGGTAGACAATTCAATAACTTTTTCCCCATAGCATTAGATTGCTTTCAGTTTTGTTTTTAATCTTTAGAAACTTCCGAGATTGGTTGTATTTGAAATGTAACAGGGCTGTTAGTGCTTGAGTTTCTTTGCCCCAACTTCCGATCCCTTTCTAAATTAGACTACTATTGGTCAGATCCCTCATTGGGAGTAAATATTCAGTGTAACAGTGATACCACGTTAGCATTGTCACGTGATATCACCATCCAATAATATGTTAACATATAAATAAGTGGACTCTACACAAATCAATAACTACCCATCCATGTAATACAATAACTATCAACCCTCTCTCCATATAAGACAATAACTACCCATTCATGTAATACAATAACTATCGACCCTCTCTCCATGTAAGACAATAACTACCCACATGTGGTTTACCTTGACTATTTGGTTTTTTAGTATTGGATGGTGATACCACGTGGCAATTCTGACGTGGTATCACCGTTGCATTGAATACGTTCTCCCTCATTGGGGGACCCACGAGCTTTGGCCAGACTCCTTAATTTGTATTGAGGATAGCATCATAAAATGCATTGTGATTTGTGACTAAGATCTTGCTGAAGAAGAAATGAGTGCGCCAGTGGTGTAATGAAAGCAAGTTCTATTAGAAAAGGCCTCCTGGTGAACTATGAATGTACCCACAATTGATGAATAAGGAATTTTCCAGTGGCCACAAGTCAAAAAGCCTGCACAAATGAAAAATATTGAGTAGATGGCATAGACCAGTATGATCTTTACTGCATGGCCCCTTTAAATTTTTATTAGATATTGCATATTTGTGTAAGTTTGTATTGATGTCTAATAGGATGTTCTTTATGGGTGTTAAGAAGAATATGAATCAACTTCCTTTTCAGGCATACACACAAAACTCTTGTACTTTAACATATGTTGATTTAGTTATTGTCTAATTGCTGGCAGTTGTTCAGTCAAAAATAGCTGCCTTCATCGGAGTGAGTGGTATCATGATTCGTGAAACTGCCAAGACATTTGGAATAATTACACAAGATAACAAATTTCGAGGTAATACAATTACCAGTTCAAAATCATATTACATTGATTGTTCAGTTTTTGCTGTCTAATTCTTCCAAATGTTTTGCAAGGCATATAATGCTAAATTTGCCCTAGTACTGTTGTTTATATCTAACTTGTCAATAATATTTGCTACTTTATTGTGGATATTTTTTTTAATATTTTTTTATTTGGCTCGGGTTCTGCTCTCTATTCTAAATGATCTCACTTTAATACACATGACCTTGAGGCCTTCTAGCAGTATTAGTGCAACTTGGATTGTATGCATGGATGATTGTTCAACTTTTTGTTGGATCTCCCTTTCTCTTGTTGGCAAGTCCTAAGGATTGTACATCTAATCATGTTTGTTATTTAAGCTATTACAGTTGTGCCAAAAAAGGATTCTGTGTTTATACTCCAAGTAGATTGCTGGAAGATTACATTCCATGGAGATAAACTTACATCCAGAACTGTGGTCCCATAATCTCATTAATTCTTGTTGTATCTTGGGTAAGCTTTATATCTGCTTCTGGATTGTTATAAGTTACGATACCATTAGCATTTGTAGTTTGAGAAGACATCTAGTCGGTAGCTCATGCAACTTTGTCTCTTTTTTCTTCTAGTTCGTTGAGGTCTATATCGTGTTCATTTGATTTGAAATATCACTCTTGTGAAGCTTGCAGCACTTACTTGCAATAGAGGTTGAGAAAGCTTGGGGGGAAATACTCAAATGGGATGTTCTCCTTACATTATCTCGGAATCACTGACCTATGGCTCCGTCAGATCCAAGGAAATAGACGAGTGCCCATGTATCTAACATCCAAATAGAAATGTACTGCTTTAATTTATTGTTATTGTACCAGTAAATTGAGAAAAGAGAAGGCAAGACAAGATCTGAAATTTTCTGCTTCAAAACTGTCATCTACCTTCTATTTTCCTCATGTTGCCTCTATATATTCAATACGCAGCTCTGTACAAGAGGCTTTTACCAACCTAATCCAATTTTTATAGAGTGAGCTGTCACCCAAAATTTCATATGGTCGTTTCATCTTTGTAACTATGATAATGGTACTTTTGTTGTTAAAAGTAAGGTAATTATAATTGACACCAAGAAGGATGGATAAATTTTCTTTTTAACTCACTAAAATAATCCCTCTAAAATAGGATAAAAAATTAATCATTTGTATTGAAATATATTTTATTTGTCTGTATATTCTTTGATATATACATATATTATGTATGCATTAATTTCATGTGTAAATATAATGATAAAATATATTTTTATATTTTTTTAAATAAAATAAAATTAAAAATTAAAAAATATATTTTTTCCATCTTACCAAACACAAAAAAATTTAATTATTTTTATTTTTTATTCATCCTACCAAATACAAAAGAAGAAACGTGTACATTTTTATTTTCTTTTAAAAAGTGAATCTCTCTTATTTTTCATCTATTTTATTAAATGGAGCATTGAGCCTCTGTTTCAATGCAGATGCTAAAACCAACCAAATTAATATAGGTGACAATTTTAATCCATTATCCATTAATTCACTTAACTCGCCCATAAATAAATGAGTTGGGTATCTATATTAATTAATATGAGTTTTAAACGGGTTAGATAATATGATTCATTTTAATTAATTGGGTTAATATGAATTACAAATAAGTACCTATTGGGCTGAGTATTTATCTTTTTATTAAAAAAAATAATAATAAAATTAAATAAATATACTAATATACCAAAAAATACACACTATTACACTAAAAATACACACTATTACACTAAAAATATTCACATATACACTAATACACCAAAACATAAACACACTAGTACATCAAAAACACACACACTAATACACCACCTATGACCCCACGGGTTGATTCGTGAACCACAACCCATGGATCAACCCACAGACCAACTCATAGCCCATAATCAACTCCGACTCATTATGTGTATATTTTTTTTATTAAATGTGTTTTAATTTTTGTGTTAGTAAATGTGTGTATATTTTTAATATATTAGTTTCTGTGTGTTTTGGTATATTAATGTCTGTATATGTTTGTATTTTGGTGTATTAGTAATGTGTGTGTATTAATGTATCTATTAAGAATTTTAATCATTATATGGGTTAATTGATTTAACTCAATCCGTTATAACCCAATTTATTATAACCCGTAAATGAAAAATAAATTGAATTTATTTTAGTCCAATCTAATTTAACCCAACCAAATCCATCCATTTGCCACCTCTCATTAGCATATATGTTCTCCATACTGCCAATGGATTTAGTACAAACACCTCATGCCTAATACTTCAAAGGTCAACCCAATATGGAAGGCCAACTTCAAGGCATTTCAGGTGATCTAATTGCATGGACTCAACAGGCCAAATTGAACTGTCAACTGCTTCCATTTGTGTTGTTTGAGCATAGTTTGAGTCACATAGTTTTCAGTTGTAAACACATTGACAGGTTTAGTCATTAACTCGAGACATGCTAAAGGTGAATATGACAAATGTAAAGGTGAATGTGGCAAATGTAAAAGTGAATGCGAATTTCACGTGTAAATGATCTTTTGTATGGTGGGTCGGGATATTTATTGTTGGACACAATTGTAAACCTATTTCTTGAATGTAACACCCTTGGGCAGAAGTGGAGCAAGGATTTTTATTTAGTGGAGACAATCTCTGACTCATTGTTAAATTAAAATCAAGACTATACAATTACATTGCAAATATATTAATTTGTCAATATTTAGGTTTGATTTTAGAGTTTACAAGTTTAAACTAGAACTTTAAAAATAGAATTTCAAATTTCGATTTCAATTTTAATTCATATATGAGACATGTGCGAAACTATAGGGATTAAAAAGAAAGTGATGACAGTAAATTGTATGAAAGAAACTTATATATAATTTTTTAAGTCAAAAGAATCTCACTTATTCACTAAAACATAAAAAATAATGTTATTTAGACCTAAAAAATTTAAATAATTTGATGACTTAACGGTATAGTAGTTAGTATGGTTCAATAATATTAATCTAATTAAAACCCTTGAACTTTTTTTTGAGACCATGTCACTTTGAAACATAATTAGTTAAATAAATAAAATCAAATTTATAGGTCTCAAAAATATTATTCAAATATAAAAGTACACATAAAATTTTATAACTTTTTTAGTGGGGGCATATTTTAAAAAATATTAAAAATTTTCAAATGAACCCAAAAGTTTGAGGATTGGTGTAAATCCGACCTTGCCATTGGGTTGGAAGTTAGTGGAACATTGTTGGTAAATTGGGGAATTGTACAATCTTTCCCAAAGTTAGTGCTAAAGTTATGGTTAATCTTTTATACAGTGCATTTTCATCCCAAACCCTCTGAGTTTTATGGATAGTTTCTTAATTGTGCTAAGATACCAGTAACACACATTAAATAACAAAAATCATAACTCAAGTTAGTTTATGGCCGATTATAGATCGATCGTAAAATCACTTTCAGATTAAAGTCCAAGACCTCTATGATAGATCTTTAATGTTTAGGGTCGATCATGAACCATCTAATCCAACTAGTCCAGTGGCTCTGGGATCAATCGATCATGAACCTCCAATTGTTCTAGTGGCTCTGTTATCGACCCTTCATATTTCAAATCGATCACAAACTTAAATTTGTTTAATTCAAATTGTCTAGTACTTCTATGATTAATCAGTGATTTTTAGGATCAATCAAAAACCACAACAGTTCAATCCAATTGATCCATCATGTCGAGGATCGATCATTGGCTTATCTGTTTAATTTATTTATTTTTTCTTGGGTCACCTTACCTATTTAATTCAGATGGTCCCAAATATCACTAAAATACTAAATATTGAAAAACACGATTAATTGCATATCATTTTTGTCTAACAATTTATACCACTTTTGTGTAACAATTATGCCACTTCATTTACAACAAATTGAATACAATGAACAATCATCCAATTGTTTCTATTGATGAGCCCAAATTTAGCTAGGCCAAGCCCAATGAATCAAGCAAGCCCAAGCCAGATAAAAGGCAACCCAAGCTCACTTTATCAATTCAACCCAATCCAAGATCCAAGGAGTCCGGGAAGATAAGAGAACGTGGGAGAGAATGTATTGAGATATGCACTCATAAAGATCAATTCTACCTTAATTGTACTTACCAAAGAAGTAGTGTCCTCTCACTCGTGTCACTGTCTTACCAAACCAATATATTATAAGCTTTCTCCATATGGAGAGACATCTACATCTCACCACACCTCTCTACACACCTCTACACATATAGATTCTCTCTTAACTATTGTAACTCTCACTAAGCATACTCTCCTAGAGCTCTATTTCTGTAACTTAATTCATTAATAAAGACATCTGGCCACCGATGTCGTTTTTCGAGAGTGGAATAAAGTCACCTTGACCGAACCACTATATATCTGTGTGTTGACTCTATATTTACTGCTTCGCCATTGATTATCTTATTTATTGTCCATTAATTACATTTCTTCATACACTCAATTGTTGATCTTACATGAGACTAATTTGTGCATCATTAATTTGGCGTCGTCTGTGGAAAACGACTAGATTTTCTACTCTTTTTTAATCTATGGCAATTACGACCAGATCAATGAGTCAATAACTGAGAAACAACAACTCGGCCTACCGGGAGGAGGCTCCACCTCCCTTCGCACCCTCGGAACCATCTGCTACGACAACTCTTATCGTCCAGCAATAACTTCTACAAACTATGCAGTTGTTGATAAACCAAAATCAGCAAATCATACAATTGATGCTCACTGAGGGAGGAGCCCCACTCCCTCCAAAGAGAAAGGAGCAGCAACATATCCCCTCTAGGCGCCCATCAGCCCCCCACCATAGGGCCCCTTGTTAGAATGCCCTAGGGCCACGCCAGGGCACCCCTCACAAATCAGCATGACGATCATGAAAGCCAATACAACCACCCAACAGAGGATGTCCCTAACCAATAGGACAAGAGGATCAGAAAGATGCAAAACCAACTTGGTAATACCTTCAACACCATCAACGCACAGGTGCCCGAGATGATGGATTACTTGGTAAGGTGCACTGACACGCCATTCGTTGCAAATGTAGCCAATTACCCCTTACCCTCAAAGTTCAAGATGTTTGTCATCAAGATCTTCAATGGTACCAAAGACCCCATTGACCACCTTAACACATACAAATCTCTCATGAAACTCCACAACGTGCCTGATGAGATTAAGTGTAAAGCCTTCTCTACCACCCTCAAGGGACCCGCACGTCAGTGGTTCGCCAAGCTCAAGCCTTATTCCATCCATTTTTTTGCGGAGTTAAGCAAATCTTTTGTCACCCACTTCATTGGGGGACGCCGGCACCAGAAGCCTGTTACTCACCTGTTCACCATCTAGAAGGACCGAGATGAAAGCCTTAGGAGCTACCTCACTCATTTCAATGAGAAAACTCTCCAGATTTAAGAGCCAAACAATAGCTTTATGTTCTCCATCCTAAAAAAGTCACCCTCCAGCATGCTAGAGTTGTTGTCAAGGGCCCAGAAGTACATGAATGTCGAGGACATCACCAAGGTCAATCAAGGTAAGTCCTCTTGAGAAGGGGAGAAAAGGAAGGACACCCGTGAAAACAACTGGAAGGTGGAGAATAAGAGAAAGAGTATCGAAAGAGTCTCTATCAAGGACCGTCTCAGTTTGTACCCCCCAAGAGAACGACAGCCTTTCACGCCACTTAATGCCTCAGTGGAGCACATCCTATTCCAGATACAAGATGACCCCACGCTTCACTGGCCTAAAAAAATGAAGTCCGCCCCAAATAGCAAAAATCCCAATAGGTACTACCGTTTTCACCACGACCATGGTCATGACACTAATGACTGCTATGAGCTCAAGAGGCATATCGAGGAGCTCATACAGCGTGACTAGTTGAGGTAATATGTTGCTGGCAGAGGACAAGCCCCTTCATCTGGTCAAGACCACGATGATTGAAAATGTCAGCAACCCCTCAGAGAAATCCAGACGATCTCCTGAGGGCCAGGAGGAGGAGGTGACTTGAACTCTGCCAGGAAAGGCTCGAACCACCTATAAGACATCGAACACCTAAAGATTTTATCTATCATTTATTGTTTTAGTTGATTTATTTTTTTATTTATTATTTTATGAAATAAAACTCTGCAAAGATTATTGTGTCCATAACTATCTTGCTTTCATTTCATGAAGTTTGTAAATAACTTTATAAAAGTCAGAACATGACCTAACAATAAGGTAGACAAAAAGACAACTGTCGCCATACGTCCTGTGGGACAGAGGTTAGTTACTGACCTCCAACAAAGCAGCAAAGAGGCGCCGCCCACAACAAACCTCATAGCGTCGCCTACCAAAACAGTCTATGTATCTAACTTCGCACTCTCTCGTGAGTTGCCAAGAAGCTTGGCCTAAATCTACCTCTGCTCTCAAGCAACCTATGTGTCCAGCTTCGCACTTTGTCGCGAGTCGCGAAGAAGCTCAGCCTAAATCTACCTCTGGTTCCAAGCAGCCTATGTATCCAACTTCGCACTTTCTCGCGAGTCGCCAAGAAGCTCAGTCTGAATCTACCTCTGCTCCCAAGCAAACTATGTATCCAGCTTCGCACCTTCTCGCGAGTCGTCAAGAAGCTCGGCCTGAATCTACCTCTGCTCCCAAGCAGCCTATGTATTTAGCTTCGCACTCTCTCACGAGTTGTCAAGAAGCAAAACCTCATCCTATCTCTACTCCTAAGCACCCTATGTATCTAGCTTCGCTCTCTCTCGTGAGCCGCCAAGAAGTTCAGCCTAATCCTACCTCTACTCCCAAGTAGTCTATGCCTCCAGCTTAGTACCTCTTTCACGAGTCGTCAAAAGCTCGGCCTCAAAAAGTGTTACTCTCTTATGAGCCAACCTCAACTGCTCCTCAACAGCCCCTAGTGCCTGCCTCTCTGTCACCAGATGCTTGAATGCCTCTCCAAGCTTGATCATCCTTGAAAAAGGCAGAGAAAAGCAGCAGCCGCTTACAAGCATTCAAAAAATAGAACATGAAAGAAGGAGGGAAGTACAAAATCAAATTTGAGAAGAGAGGCATACAATGGAAGACCCCTCCATTGCGGCATTGACAATGCCCTCTGGACCTCGAGACTCAACCTCTCTAATATCCTCGAGAGTCACAAACTTCCAAATCTTATCCTTGGCCAAAGTCAAGTCAAAGCATACATACCAAGCCACTACTAGAAACAGGACAACTATGTGGATCTATAGTCCCCGTAGAAGACTGCACTGAAGTTTGAATTCCTACAACGGTACAAGGGCTAGCTCTAGTACACACAAGAATCACAATCTTGGAAGGAGTGGGGGCACCACCAGGTCCCATCTCCCGAGAAACAACCTAGCCATCGGACCTTGACCGAAAAGTACTGGGGGCATCAAACCCCACCCTCTTGGGAAGAGGGGAATACACCACCCTAAAAGCATAGAAAGCCTCCACCATCGCCCTATCAATAGGGCACCTGTAATTAGAGACAAGGTTAGTATAAAGAACCAGCATCGAGAAAACATAAAGGAGAAAGCAAGATTGGAGAAAACGGATTTTCCTCTTACCCAGTTGAAAGTCTTGGGTGCCTCCCACTTGGGCGCCTTCCTCCTAGGCGCCTCCCTCTTAGGCACCTCCCTCTTGGGCCCCTCCTTCCTAGGCGTCTCCCTCTACCTTGGTCTTCTCCCATGGTGCCAATTGAGATATGGGTGCCACTTCCTCCACCTTGATCATGGCCTAGAGAAAAATGGGCGCCTACCATGGCGCCACCCTCTCCACCTTGACCGCGGCACATAACAAACTGGGCACCTCCTATTCCTTCTCCACTACCGGCACCACCCATGTCACTACCAACTGCCTTCTTCTTCGTGGGATCACTATTGGAGTCCTCTCTTATCTCCTTCAAGCTCCTAGCCTTTATCAACTCGGTTCGATTTGGAGAAAAATGGATTTGGGAAAAATAGCTTCTAAGAAAAGCCTCCAAAGAAATGAGAAGAGGAAATGGAGTGGGGGAGTCTCAAGGCTNAAAAAATAGAATTTCAAATTTCGATTTCAATTTTAATTCATATATGAGACATGTGCGAAACTATAGGGATTAAAAAGAAAGTGATGACAGTAAATTGTATGAAAGAAACTTATATATAATTTTTTAAGTCAAAAGAATCTCACTTATTCACTAAAACATAAAAAATAATGTTATTTAGACCTAAAAAATTTAAATAATTTGATGACTTAACGGTATAGCAGTTAGTATGGTTCAATAATATTAATCTAATTAAAACCCTTGAACTTTTTTTTGAGACCATGTCACTTTGAAACATAATTAGTTAAATAAATAAAATCAAATTTATAGGTCTCAAAAATATTATTCAAATATAAAAGTACACATAAAATTTTATAACTTTTTTAGTGGGGGCATATTTTAAAAAATATTAAAAATTTTCAAATGAACCCAAAAGTTTGAGGATTGGTGTAAATCCGACCTTGCCATTGGGTTGGAAGTTAGTGGAACATTGTTGGTAAATTGGGGAATTGTACAATCTTTCCCAAAGTTAGTGCTAAAGTTATGGTTAATCTTTTATACAGTGCATTTTCATCCCAAACCCTCTGAGTTTTATGGATAGTTTCTTAATTGTGCTAAGATACCAGTAACACACATTAAATAACAAAAATCATAACTCAAGTTAGTTTATGGCCGATTATAGATCGATCGTAAAATCACTTTCAGATTAAAGTCCAAGACCTCTATGATAGATCTTTAATGTTTAGGGTCGATCATGAACCATCTAATCCAACTAGTCCAGTGGCTCTGGGATCAATCGATCATGAACCTCCAATTGTTCTAGTGGCTCTGTTATCGACCCTTCATATTTCAAATCGATCACAAACTTAAATTTGTTTAATTCAAATTGTCTAGTACTTCTATGATTAATCAGTGATTTTTAGGATCAATCAAAAACCACAACAGTTCAATCCAATTGATCCATCATGTCGAGGATCGATCATTGGCTTATCTGTTTAATTTATTTATTTTTTCTTGGGTCACCTTACCTATTTAATTCAGATGGTCCCAAATATCACTAAAATACTAAATATTGAAAAACACGATTAATTGCATATCATTTTTGTCTAACAATTTATACCACTTTTGTGTAACAATTATGCCACTTCATTTACAACAAATTGAATACAATGAACAATCATCCAATTGTTTCTATTGATGAGCCCAAATTTAGCTAGGCCAAGCCCAATGAATCAAGCAAGCCCAAGCCAGATAAAAGGCAACCCAAGCTCACTTTATCAATTCAACCCAATCCAAGATCCAAGGAGTCCGGGAAGATAAGAGAACGTGGGAGAGAATGTATTGAGATATGCACTCATAAAGATCAATTCTACCTTAATTGTACTTACCAAAGAAGTAGTGTCCTCTCACTCGTGTCACTGTCTTACCAAACCAATATATTATAAGCTTTCTCCATATGGAGAGACATCTACATCTCACCACACCTCTCTACACACCTCTACACATATAGATTCTCTCTTAACTATTGTAACTCTCACTAAGCATACTCTCCTAGAGCTCTATTTCTGTAACTTAATTCATTAATAAAGACATCTGGCCACCGATGTCGTTTTTCGAGAGTGGAATAAAGTCACCTTGACCGAACCACTATATATCTGTGTGTTGACTCTATATTTACTGCTTCGCCATTGATTATCTTATTTATTGTCCATTAATTACATTTCTTCATACACTCAATTGTTGATCTTACATGAGACTAATTTGTGCATCATTAATTTGGCGTCGTCTGTGGAAAACGACTAGATTTTCTACTCTTTTTTAATCTATGGCAATTACGACCAGATCAATGAGTCAATAACTGAGAAACAACAACTCGGCCTACCGGGAGGAGGCTCCACCTCCCTTCGCACCCTCGGAACCATCTGCTACGACAACTCTTATCGTCCAGCAATAACTTCTACAAACTATGCAGTTGTTGATAAACCAAAATCAGCAAATCATACAATTGATGCTCACTGAGGGAGGAGCCCCACTCCCTCCAAAGAGAAAGGAGCAGCAACATATCCCCTCTAGGCGCCCATCAGCCCCCCACCATAGGGCCCCTTGTTAGAATGCCCTAGGGCCACGCCAGGGCACCCCTCACAAATCAGCATGACGATCATGAAAGCCAATACAACCACCCAACAGAGGATGTCCCTAACCAATAGGACAAGAGGATCAGAAAGATGCAAAACCAACTTGGTAATACCTTCAACACCATCAACGCACAGGTGCCCGAGATGATGGATTACTTGGTAAGGTGCACTGACACGCCATTCGTTGCAAATGTAGCCAATTACCCCTTACCCTCAAAGTTCAAGATGTTTGTCATCAAGATCTTCAATGGTACCAAAGACCCCATTGACCACCTTAACACATACAAATCTCTCATGAAACTCCACAACGTGCCTGATGAGATTAAGTGTAAAGCCTTCTCTACCACCCTCAAGGGACCCGCACGTCAGTGGTTCGCCAAGCTCAAGCCTTATTCCATCCATTTTTTTGCGGAGTTAAGCAAATCTTTTGTCACCCACTTCATTGGGGGACGCCGGCACCAGAAGCCTGTTACTCACCTGTTCACCATCTAGAAGGACCGAGATGAAAGCCTTAGGAGCTACCTCACTCATTTCAATGAGAAAACTCTCCAGATTTAAGAGCCAAACAATAGCTTTATGTTCTCCATCCTAAAAAAGTCACCCTCCAGCATGCTAGAGTTGTTGTCAAGGGCCCAGAAGTACATGAATGTCGAGGACATCACCAAGGTCAATCAAGGTAAGTCCTCTTGAGAAGGGGAGAAAAGGAAGGACACCCGTGAAAACAACTGGAAGGTGGAGAATAAGAGAAAGAGTATCGAAAGAGTCTCTATCAAGGACCGTCTCAGTTTGTACCCCCCAAGAGAACGACAGCCTTTCACGCCACTTAATGCCTCAGTGGAGCACATCCTATTCCAGATACAAGATGACCCCACGCTTCACTGGCCTAAAAAAATGAAGTCCGCCCCAAATAGCAAAAATCCCAATAGGTACTACCGTTTTCACCACGACCATGGTCATGACACTAATGACTGCTATGAGCTCAAGAGGCATATCGAGGAGCTCATACAGCGTGACTAGTTGAGGTAATATGTTGCTGGCAGAGGACAAGCCCCTTCATCTGGTCAAGACCACGATGATTGAAAATGTCAGCAACCCCTCAGAGAAATCCAGACGATCTCCTGAGGGCCAGGAGGAGGAGGTGACTTGAACTCTGCCAGGAAAGGCTCGAACCACCTATAAGACATCGAACACCTAAAGATTTTATCTATCATTTATTGTTTTAGTTGATTTATTTTTTTATTTATTATTTTATGAAATAAAACTCTGCAAAGATTATTGTGTCCATAACTATCTTGCTTTCATTTCATGAAGTTTGTAAATAACTTTATAAAAGTCAGAACATGACCTAACAATAAGGTAGACAAAAAGACAACTGTCGCCATACGTCCTGTGGGACAGAGGTTAGTTACTGACCTCCAACAAAGCAGCAAAGAGGCGCCGCCCACAACAAACCTCATAGCGTCGCCTACCAAAACAGTCTATGTATCTAACTTCGCACTCTCTCGTGAGTTGCCAAGAAGCTTGGCCTAAATCTACCTCTGCTCTCAAGCAACCTATGTGTCCAGCTTCGCACTTTGTCGCGAGTCGCGAAGAAGCTCAGCCTAAATCTACCTCTGGTTCCAAGCAGCCTATGTATCCAACTTCGCACTTTCTCGCGAGTCGCCAAGAAGCTCAGTCTGAATCTACCTCTGCTCCCAAGCAAACTATGTATCCAGCTTCGCACCTTCTCGCGAGTCGTCAAGAAGCTCGGCCTGAATCTACCTCTGCTCCCAAGCAGCCTATGTATTTAGCTTCGCACTCTCTCACGAGTTGTCAAGAAGCAAAACCTCATCCTATCTCTACTCCTAAGCACCCTATGTATCTAGCTTCGCTCTCTCTCGTGAGCCGCCAAGAAGTTCAGCCTAATCCTACCTCTACTCCCAAGTAGTCTATGCCTCCAGCTTAGTACCTCTTTCACGAGTCGTCAAAAGCTCGGCCTCAAAAAGTGTTACTCTCTTATGAGCCAACCTCAACTGCTCCTCAACAGCCCCTAGTGCCTGCCTCTCTGTCACCAGATGCTTGAATGCCTCTCCAAGCTTGATCATCCTTGAAAAAGGCAGAGAAAAGCAGCAGCCGCTTACAAGCATTCAAAAAATAGAACATGAAAGAAGGAGGGAAGTACAAAATCAAATTTGAGAAGAGAGGCATACAATGGAAGACCCCTCCATTGCGGCATTGACAATGCCCTCTGGACCTCGAGACTCAACCTCTCTAATATCCTCGAGAGTCACAAACTTCCAAATCTTATCCTTGGCCAAAGTCAAGTCAAAGCATACATACCAAGCCACTACTAGAAACAGGACAACTATGTGGATCTATAGTCCCCGTAGAAGACTGCACTGAAGTTTGAATTCCTACAACGGTACAAGGGCTAGCTCTAGTACACACAAGAATCACAATCTTGGAAGGAGTGGGGGCACCACCAGGTCCCATCTCCCGAGAAACAACCTAGCCATCGGACCTTGACCGAAAAGTACTGGGGGCATCAAACCCCACCCTCTTGGGAAGAGGGGAATACACCACCCTAAAAGCATAGAAAGCCTCCACCATCGCCCTATCAATAGGGCACCTGTAATTAGAGACAAGGTTAGTATAAAGAACCAGCATCGAGAAAACATAAAGGAGAAAGCAAGATTGGAGAAAACGGATTTTCCTCTTACCCAGTTGAAAGTCTTGGGTGCCTCCCACTTGGGCGCCTTCCTCCTAGGCGCCTCCCTCTTAGGCACCTCCCTCTTGGGCCCCTCCTTCCTAGGCGTCTCCCTCTACCTTGGTCTTCTCCCATGGTGCCAATTGAGATATGGGTGCCACTTCCTCCACCTTGATCATGGCCTAGAGAAAAATGGGCGCCTACCATGGCGCCACCCTCTCCACCTTGACCGCGGCACATAACAAACTGGGCACCTCCTATTCCTTCTCCACTACCGGCACCACCCATGTCACTACCAACTGCCTTCTTCTTCGTGGGATCACTATTGGAGTCCTCTCTTATCTCCTTCAAGCTCCTAGCCTTTATCAACTCGGTTCGATTTGGAGAAAAATGGATTTGGGAAAAATAGCTTCTAAGAAAAGCCTCCAAAGAAATGAGAAGAGGAAATGGAGTGGGGGAGTCTCAAGGCTTCCATGTATAAGCAAGATTCTTTCAAGATTGACGAAAGACCCAGCGAAAGAAGTGCAATCAGATGCAAAAACACTCAGTGTCAATGGTTTCAACAGAGTCCCTAAAGACGAAGAGGCACCGTAGGGAACAAGAAAACTTCTGGTCATCCAAGTGAAGAAGAAATACATGCCCTCAGCCCCTTCTCTCACAAACTATTGGAAGCTTAGGGCATGGGGGCAAATGATGAGCCCAAATCTAGTTGAGTCAGGCCCAATGAATCAAGCAAGCCCAAGTCAGCTAAAAGACAGCCCAAGCCCACTTTATCAATTCGACCCAGTTCAAGATTCAAGGAGCTCAGGAAGATAAGAGCACGTGGGAGAGAGATTATTGGGATATGAACTCTTAAAGATCAATCCTACCTTAATTGTACTTACCAAAGAAGTAGTGTCCTCTCATTCACGTCACTGCCTCACCAAACCTATATATTGAAAGCTCTCTCCACATGAAGAGATATCTACATCTCACCACACCTCTCTACACACCTCTACACATATAACTTCTCTCTTAGCTATTGTAACTCTCACGAAGCATACTCCCCTAGAGCTCTCTTTCTATAACTTTATTCATCAATAAAGACTTCTGGCCACCACTGTCATTTTTCGAGAGTGAAGTAGGTCACCCGGACTTAACCACTATATATCTGTGTGTTAACTATATATTTATTGTTTCACCATTGATTATCTTATATATTGTCCATTAATTACACCTCTTCATATATTCGACTATTGATCTTGCACAAGACTAATTTGTGCATCATCACCTATAACTAAATTATATCCTTTACCNATATTGAAAAACACGATTAATTGCATATCATTTTTGTCTAACAATTTATACCACTTTTGTGTAACAATTATGCCACTTCATTTACAACAAATTGAATACAATGAACAATCATCCAATTGTTTCTATTGATGAGCCCAAATTTAGCTAGGCCAAGCCCAATGAATCAAGCAAGCCCAAGCCAGATAAAAGGCAACCCAAGCTCACTTTATCAATTCAACCCAATCCAAGATCCAAGGAGTCCGGGAAGATAAGAGAACGTGGGAGAGAATGTATTGAGATATGCACTCATAAAGATCAATTCTACCTTAATTGTACTTACCAAAGAAGTAGTGTCCTCTCACTCGTGTCACTGTCTTACCAAACCAATATATTATAAGCTTTCTCCATATGGAGAGACATCTACATCTCACCACACCTCTCTACACACCTCTACACATATAGATTCTCTCTTAACTATTGTAACTCTCACTAAGCATACTCTCCTAGAGCTCTATTTCTGTAACTTAATTCATTAATAAAGACATCTGGCCACCGATGTCGTTTTTCGAGAGTGGAATAAAGTCACCTTGACCGAACCACTATATATCTGTGTGTTGACTCTATATTTACTGCTTCGCCATTGATTATCTTATTTATTGTCCATTAATTACATTTCTTCATACACTCAATTGTTGATCTTACATGAGACTAATTTGTGCATCATTAATTTGGCGTCGTCTGTGGAAAACGACTAGATTTTCTACTCTTTTTTAATCTATGGCAATTACGACCAGATCAATGAGTCAATAACTGAGAAACAACAACTCGGCCTACCGGGAGGAGGCTCCACCTCCCTTCGCACCCTCGGAACCATCTGCTACGACAACTCTTATCGTCCAGCAATAACTTCTACAAACTATGCAGTTGTTGATAAACCAAAATCAGCAAATCATACAATTGATGCTCACTGAGGGAGGAGCCCCACTCCCTCCAAAGAGAAAGGAGCAGCAACATATCCCCTCTAGGCGCCCATCAGCCCCCCACCATAGGGCCCCTTGTTAGAATGCCCTAGGGCCACGCCAGGGCACCCCTCACAAATCAGCATGACGATCATGAAAGCCAATACAACCACCCAACAGAGGATGTCCCTAACCAATAGGACAAGAGGATCAGAAAGATGCAAAACCAACTTGGTAATACCTTCAACACCATCAACGCACAGGTGCCCGAGATGATGGATTACTTGGTAAGGTGCACTGACACGCCATTCGTTGCAAATGTAGCCAATTACCCCTTACCCTCAAAGTTCAAGATGTTTGTCATCAAGATCTTCAATGGTACCAAAGACCCCATTGACCACCTTAACACATACAAATCTCTCATGAAACTCCACAACGTGCCTGATGAGATTAAGTGTAAAGCCTTCTCTACCACCCTCAAGGGACCCGCACGTCAGTGGTTCGCCAAGCTCAAGCCTTATTCCATCCATTTTTTTGCGGAGTTAAGCAAATCTTTTGTCACCCACTTCATTGGGGGACGCCGGCACCAGAAGCCTGTTACTCACCTGTTCACCATCTAGAAGGACCGAGATGAAAGCCTTAGGAGCTACCTCACTCATTTCAATGAGAAAACTCTCCAGATTTAAGAGCCAAACAATAGCTTTATGTTCTCCATCCTAAAAAAGTCACCCTCCAGCATGCTAGAGTTGTTGTCAAGGGCCCAGAAGTACATGAATGTCGAGGACATCACCAAGGTCAATCAAGGTAAGTCCTCTTGAGAAGGGGAGAAAAGGAAGGACACCCGTGAAAACAACTGGAAGGTGGAGAATAAGAGAAAGAGTATCGAAAGAGTCTCTATCAAGGACCGTCTCAGTTTGTACCCCCCAAGAGAACGACAGCCTTTCACGCCACTTAATGCCTCAGTGGAGCACATCCTATTCCAGATACAAGATGACCCCACGCTTCACTGGCCTAAAAAAATGAAGTCCGCCCCAAATAGCAAAAATCCCAATAGGTACTACCGTTTTCACCACGACCATGGTCATGACACTAATGACTGCTATGAGCTCAAGAGGCATATCGAGGAGCTCATACAGCGTGACTAGTTGAGGTAATATGTTGCTGGCAGAGGACAAGCCCCTTCATCTGGTCAAGACCACGATGATTGAAAATGTCAGCAACCCCTCAGAGAAATCCAGACGATCTCCTGAGGGCCAGGAGGAGGAGGTGACTTGAACTCTGCCAGGAAAGGCTCGAACCACCTATAAGACATCGAACACCTAAAGATTTTATCTATCATTTATTGTTTTAGTTGATTTATTTTTTTATTTATTATTTTATGAAATAAAACTCTGCAAAGATTATTGTGTCCATAACTATCTTGCTTTCATTTCATGAAGTTTGTAAATAACTTTATAAAAGTCAGAACATGACCTAACAATAAGGTAGACAAAAAGACAACTGTCGCCATACGTCCTGTGGGACAGAGGTTAGTTACTGACCTCCAACAAAGCAGCAAAGAGGCGCCGCCCACAACAAACCTCATAGCGTCGCCTACCAAAACAGTCTATGTATCTAACTTCGCACTCTCTCGTGAGTTGCCAAGAAGCTTGGCCTAAATCTACCTCTGCTCTCAAGCAACCTATGTGTCCAGCTTCGCACTTTGTCGCGAGTCGCGAAGAAGCTCAGCCTAAATCTACCTCTGGTTCCAAGCAGCCTATGTATCCAACTTCGCACTTTCTCGCGAGTCGCCAAGAAGCTCAGTCTGAATCTACCTCTGCTCCCAAGCAAACTATGTATCCAGCTTCGCACCTTCTCGCGAGTCGTCAAGAAGCTCGGCCTGAATCTACCTCTGCTCCCAAGCAGCCTATGTATTTAGCTTCGCACTCTCTCACGAGTTGTCAAGAAGCAAAACCTCATCCTATCTCTACTCCTAAGCACCCTATGTATCTAGCTTCGCTCTCTCTCGTGAGCCGCCAAGAAGTTCAGCCTAATCCTACCTCTACTCCCAAGTAGTCTATGCCTCCAGCTTAGTACCTCTTTCACGAGTCGTCAAAAGCTCGGCCTCAAAAAGTGTTACTCTCTTATGAGCCAACCTCAACTGCTCCTCAACAGCCCCTAGTGCCTGCCTCTCTGTCACCAGATGCTTGAATGCCTCTCCAAGCTTGATCATCCTTGAAAAAGGCAGAGAAAAGCAGCAGCCGCTTACAAGCATTCAAAAAATAGAACATGAAAGAAGGAGGGAAGTACAAAATCAAATTTGAGAAGAGAGGCATACAATGGAAGACCCCTCCATTGCGGCATTGACAATGCCCTCTGGACCTCGAGACTCAACCTCTCTAATATCCTCGAGAGTCACAAACTTCCAAATCTTATCCTTGGCCAAAGTCAAGTCAAAGCATACATACCAAGCCACTACTAGAAACAGGACAACTATGTGGATCTATAGTCCCCGTAGAAGACTGCACTGAAGTTTGAATTCCTACAACGGTACAAGGGCTAGCTCTAGTACACACAAGAATCACAATCTTGGAAGGAGTGGGGGCACCACCAGGTCCCATCTCCCGAGAAACAACCTAGCCATCGGACCTTGACCGAAAAGTACTGGGGGCATCAAACCCCACCCTCTTGGGAAGAGGGGAATACACCACCCTAAAAGCATAGAAAGCCTCCACCATCGCCCTATCAATAGGGCACCTGTAATTAGAGACAAGGTTAGTATAAAGAACCAGCATCGAGAAAACATAAAGGAGAAAGCAAGATTGGAGAAAACGGATTTTCCTCTTACCCAGTTGAAAGTCTTGGGTGCCTCCCACTTGGGCGCCTTCCTCCTAGGCGCCTCCCTCTTAGGCACCTCCCTCTTGGGCCCCTCCTTCCTAGGCGTCTCCCTCTACCTTGGTCTTCTCCCATGGTGCCAATTGAGATATGGGTGCCACTTCCTCCACCTTGATCATGGCCTAGAGAAAAATGGGCGCCTACCATGGCGCCACCCTCTCCACCTTGACCGCGGCACATAACAAACTGGGCACCTCCTATTCCTTCTCCACTACCGGCACCACCCATGTCACTACCAACTGCCTTCTTCTTCGTGGGATCACTATTGGAGTCCTCTCTTATCTCCTTCAAGCTCCTAGCCTTTATCAACTCGGTTCGATTTGGAGAAAAATGGATTTGGGAAAAATAGCTTCTAAGAAAAGCCTCCAAAGAAATGAGAAGAGGAAATGGAGTGGGGGAGTCTCAAGGCTTCCATGTATAGGCAAGATTCTTTCAAGACTGACGAAAGACCCAGCGAAAGAAGTGCAGTCAAATGCAAAAACACTTAGTGTCAATGATTTCAACAGAGTCCCTGAAGACGAAGAGGCACCGTAGGGAACAAGAAAACTTTTGGTCATCCAAGTGAAGAAGAAATACATGCCCTCAGCCCCCTTCTCTCACAAACTATTGGAAGCTTGGGACATGGGGGCAAATGATGAGCCCAAATCTAGTTGAGTCAGGCCCAATGAATCAAGCAAGCCCAAATCAGCTAAAAAACAGCCCAAGCCCACTTTATCAATTCGACCCAGTTCAAGATTCAAGGAGCCCAAGAAGATAAGAGCAGATTATTGGGATATGCACTCTTGAAGATCAATCTTACCTTAATTGTACTTACCAAATAAGTAGTGTCCTCTCACTCATGTCACTGTCTCACCAAACCTATATATTGTAAGCTCTCTTCACATGAAGAGATATCTACATCTCACCACACCTCTCTACACATCTCTACACATATAACTTCTCTCTTAGCTATTGTAACTCTCACGAAGCATACTCTCCTAGATCTCTCTTTCTATAACTTTATTCATCAATAAAGACTTCTGGCCACCACTGTCGTTTTTCGAGAGTGAAGTAGGTCACCCGGACTTAACCACTATATATCTGTGTGTTAACTCTATATTTATTGTTTCACCATTGATTATCTTATTTATTATCCATTAATTACACCCCTTCATATACTCGACTATTGATCTTGCACAAGACTAATTTGTGCATCATCACTTATAACTAAATTATATCCTTTACATATATGCAACCCAATTACTACCAATTCAAGAAAAATCAAGGTATTCTCTGTCCGAACTCTACTGTCTTGCCAATGGTTGCATCCCGCTTGTTGTCTTGATGGATATCGTCTTCGTTGCAATACCTCTTCGCACATTGTCCGAGCAATCTAGCAAATGAATACATATTTCTACACACCATGTTACTTTTAACAACATCCTTAATCAGTTACCAACATATAATTTTTACCTTTATTGTGAAGTCAGGACCCAAGTGCGGAGCATGGATCATCCGAACAACATAAATTTTACAGTCACATAATTTAGTTGTCTTGGAGTACACATTGGTTCAACTACCGGTCAAGTAGTCGTAAACATTTGAAATTGAGCATCCTTTTGGGCAAGTAGGCAATCCAACACCACAACCTATTCTATAAAAATGTACTTAATAAACAAGCCCCAATTTAGTTGGTTCAAGACCATAGATTTATTTTTCATTGCGTAAAGAGTTATCGACGTTACTATGCCGAATGGTTTCCTTTTTT
>CAUOFW020004280.1:1092419-1126127 GCA_963454935.2 Ilex paraguariensis | reverse complement strand
CCTTTTTTCTTACTTCTACAACACATAAATGTCAATGTTTGTTATGGTCATTTCTGGGGATATATATCCCAAAAAAAAAAAAAAAAAAAACTTCACCATAAATATGTGACATAAGAAGCCCAAGCATAATATATTTTTGTTAACAATGGACATGATATACTTAATTCAAGGTATTGTCGCACCTATTGATGTCATCAATGTACCAGCCAAGTAGACTTTGAAGTACCTCTTATAGTTCGTTAGACATTCTTCAAACCTGTTACGAACACATTTGGATAAATTTTGGACATATATTGAAGTTATTTTATAATATTTAGCAAATAAATAAGAGGTTCTTTTGATATTTTATAAAATTAGGATTATTATGTAATAAAATACAAGATCATATTATAATCTATAAAATAATTACAAGTCATAACTTGCAATTACAAAATCATTTGGATTTTTTTTTTTTTTAAAAAAAAAGTCAAATGGAATGTGGCTAGACATGATTATTCTCATTAGAACAAAAGAAAAAACCAATATATAAGAGAGAAAAAGTGACCAGTGGGTGTGTAACTTTTGATTATTACGCGACACTCTGATAATTATATTGTCCTCTAGGGAGATGTGGCTTACCCTAATTGGAGGTCTGAATAATCGGCGACTACACTGTCATACTAGATTGGTCTTAGCACTTTTTGATCTACTCGACAACTATATTACTAATTTACCATTATATTTCAAATCTAAAAATAACTGACGGCCTTACTCAAAGAAATGGTTAAATTTACAAAGTATATAATTTATCTATTAACAGGTCTATCCTTTAACGCGAAAAATGTCAAAGGTGAATATGACAAATGTAGAGGTGAATATGAATTTCACGTGTAAATGATATTGTATTACTGGTTATGATATTTGTTGTTGGACATAATTGTAAACCTATTTCTCAAATGTAACACCCTTGGGCATGAAAAAATATTCATTGCAACAGTGATACGTCAGTATTGTCACATGGTATCATCAACAAATAATGTGTAAACAAGTAGGAAAATAGATCTCACACAAGCTAATAACTATTGGTCCTTATAAGGCAATAATTTCACTCTTCTTCCATGTAGTCAATAACTACTCAAGTAAAGTTCATTTTATCCATTTGAGATTCTATTATTATTGATTGGTGATACCATGTCATCAATGTTGATATGGTATCACCGCTGCATTGAATATTTTTTCCTTGGGCAAGGGCAAAGCGAATACAGGTTCACAAGTTTAAATTATAACTTTAAAATTAGTTCGATTTTAATACACATGCATTGTGCACATACTAGAAGGTCTAAAAAGAAAGTCATGACATTAAATTGAATGAAAGAAGCTTATATATAATTTTTTAAGTCAAAAGAATCCCACTTATTCACTAAAATATAAAGAATAATGTTATTTAAACNTATATAATTTTTTAAGTCAAAAGAATCCCACTTATTCGCTAAAATATAAAGAATAATGTTATTTAGATCTAAAAAATTTAGATAATTTGATGACTTAATGATGTAGCGGTTAGTATGGTGCAATAATATTAATCTTTAAAACTTGTGAACTTTTTATTGGGACTATATCCCTTTGAAACATAATTAGGTCGGCAAATAAAATCAAATTTGTAGGTCTCAAAAATATTATTCAAGTATAAAAGCAACCATAAAATTTTACGACTTTTTTAGTGGGGCAAAGTTTAAAAATATTAAAAAATTTCAAATAAACCCAAAAGTTTTTGAGAATTGCGTCCCTAGTGTAAATATGTCCCTCTCGTCGAGTTGGATGTTAGTGGAACATTATAAGTAAATTGGGGAATTGTAAAATCTTTCCCAAGGTTAGTGCTGAAGTTATAGTTAATCTTTTATGCAGTGCATTTCCATCTCAAACCCTCTGATTTCTGTGGATAGTTCTTTAATTATGCTAAGATACCAATAACACACATTAAATAGCAAAAATCATAACCCGAGTTAGTTTATGGCCGATTATAGATGGATCGTAAAATTCTCCTTGTGTGTTCAGATTTAAGTCCAGGACCTCTGTGATCGATCTTCTATGTTCAAGAACGATCATGAACCGTTTATTCCAACTAGTCCAGTGGTTCTAGGACCAATCGATCATGAACCCGTGTGATCAAACCTTCACGTTTAGGATCGATCACAAACTCCCACCAATTTAATCCAATTGTTCTAGTGGCTCTATTATCGATCCTTCATGTTTTGGATCGATCACAAACTCAAACCCTTTTAATTTAAATTACTAGTTCCCCTGTGATCGATCAATGATGTCTAGGATCGATCAAAAACCACACCAGTTTAATCCAATTGGTAACGTGGCTCTGTGATTGATCTGCCATGTTGAGGATCGATCCTTGGCTTACCTGTTTAATTTTTATTTTTTTTTGTCACTGTACCTATTTAATTCAAATGGTCCCAACTACCACCAAAATACCAAAAACTGAAAAACATGATTAATTGTATATCATCTTTGTGTAACAATTTGTTGTGCCACCTTTGTGTAACAATTTGTACCACTTCATTTACGACCAATTGAATACAATGAATAACCTTCCTATTATTTCTACAACTAAACTATACCTTTCACATATATGCGACCCAATTACTGCTAATTCAAGAAAAATCATGGTATTCTCTTCTCAAACTCTACTGTCTTGCCAATGGTTGCATCCCCTTGTTGTCTTGATGGATAAACCGTCTTCATTGCAATACCCCTTCGCACATTGTCCGAGCAATCCTACAAATGAATACGCATTTATACACACCATGTTACCTTAACAACATCCTTAATGTGTTACCATTATATAGTTTTTACCTTTATCGTGAAGTTAGGACCCAAGTTTGGATCATCCAAACAATATAAATTCCACAATCACATAATTCATTTGTCTTGGAGCCCAAATTGGTTCAACTACTAGCCAAGTAGTCATAAACATTTGAAATTGAGCATCCTTTTGGACAAGTAGGCATTCCAACACCGCAACCTAGTCAATAAAAATGTACTTAGTAAACAAGCTCCAATTTATTTGGTTCTAGACCATAGATCTATTTGTCATTGCTACACCGAATAATTTCCCATTTTTTTTTTTGGAAGGGTATTTAGAAGGAGGACATGCTTATGTTACAACTTAGAACACGTAAATACCAATATTTGTTATTGTCATTTATGGGGATATATATTCAAAAATAACATCATCATAAATGTCTGTGACATAGGGAGTCTTTCCCAAACATAATATATTCCTGTGAACAATGGACCTGATATACTTAATTCAAGATATTGCCACAACTACTAACGGCCACATAGACTTTGGAGTACCCCTTATAGTTTGTGTACATTTTTCCCACTATTGGTGTGCACAATGAATTTTTGTTAGAAATCAAATAAAAGTATACGCTCAATTGAATTTATATTGCAAAACATTTCCAAAACCCCACAATAGAAAAAACCAAAAATCTAGATAAATTATGGCGAATCACGTACGTAAATACAACCTAGCTAGCGTGTTGATGTCAAACTGGTGAACAGACAAAATAATACATGGTGCTATGTTGATCATCTGTCATTAAAACTACCCAAGATTAACCATTGAACCAAAATATTTTAATCCTGAAAATGAGAAACAGTTCATTGCAGTTCCATGATAGCCATTTGGTTGGTCGTAATGACTGCATGTTGGACCAAGTCACATGAAAATTTTCAAATGAGACAAGCATCTCGTTGAAGATGAAATATACTACTGCTTGTAAATTTATTATCAAAATAAACGTTAGACATGCATTGATGTGATCTCCATCTAGCGAAGGGTGAACAATGTGCATCCATATTGCATTCTCAATCTCAACCGTTACAGTAGTAATTAGTGGATACACCACCTCCGAAACCTAAAGATAACATATCATGTTTGGTTTCAATGTAACAATAATAAAATATTTATTGGATTATACTTTGAGAATACTAACCTTACTGCACTCTTCTCCACCTTCAGTTGTTTTACTGTTTGATACTTCCTATTCATTAAAGCAGACCCTCTATGTAACATTCCAGTTTTTGTAATATATTATCTAATACATCATTTGACCAATTCAAAAAAATATTTTCAATTATACGAGACAAAGCTCTAATTACCCCAATAAAAATTAAATTGATAATCAAATCTCCAAATACAAATACATTTTCAAATTTATATATTACAAAATTTATATCATCTTCAATTTTAACATTTATTTTATACAAAAAATTGGATCATACAGTCTACTCCCTTAAAAAGGATTTCATCATCGAAATTCACAGTTGATAAACTAATTATTTTTCTTGCACACTCTAATACTATGTTCACCTTATACATTTTACCAATGAAAACTTAGCTAATTCATTCACTAGAGTAGCCATATAATATCTTAAACCTAAGCTCTAATATCATTCCCCAATTTTTCAAATATGTGATTTGATAAATTGATTAACAAAATTTCACAAAATATTCTCAAATACACTGGTCAGAATTGTAAGATTCCGTATTATTTTTGAATATATATATGCTACATTAATAATTTTTATAAAATAATAAAAAATGGTCTTGAAAACTTTGAAGCGTAATTCATAAAATAATCGCAAGCATAATTCGTAAACTTCGCAGCGTAATGACTTTTGGGTCAAATATAGAGTTGGAGGCATGTAATCCTTAGAAGGGTAGTTAAATAATCATTCTAAAATTTATAGGTCGAAATAATATTGCTATTGAATCCAAGAGCGGCGAAAAAAGTTGAGTTAGACATTTAGTCAGTATTGCGATCTAAAAAAGTAAAAATTATAAATTTGACATTTTGGGTATAATTTGGCTTGGATTTTTATAGAAATCATAAAAATAAATTTTTTTAGCCTAAAATAACATTAAAATGGATCCGGAACGTCAAAAAATTTTAGGGTAGTCATACGGATCAAATTGAAGAAGTTTTGAGGTAAAACTATAATTTTGGAGAAAATACATTTTTTTTGGTCCTGTAAATAGTACCCAGCGTGAATTTCAACCCTTATAACCCCATTTTCACCTCCATTTCTTTCATTTTCTCACAACTCATTCAGTACTACTCCATAAACCTTACAATTAGAGAGAGAAAGAGAGAGGAAGAGAGAAGAAGGTTATTAGAGATTGGATTTTTGCTTGAAAACTTAGGAACATTATTTTATATGCTTGAATTCACTTGAAGATTGAATGTGGAACTTGGATTCTTGGGTTTTGAGGTAGGGTTTTCATTTCTCTTACATATACATTAATGCATCTCATGTATGTTTTATATCTATTTGTTTAGTATGAGCTAAATACATGTTATGGGTCTTAATTAAATGATGAGTTTATTGTGAATTTGTAAACCTACATGCATTAAATGAATTTGGGTATTGTGGGTTTAAAACTCTAACTTGATTTTTGTTATGGGTGTTTGATTGAGCTTAATATTTTGGATTCTTTAGAATATATGTGATTTTGTATACAATATATTTGATTTGTTTCTTAAGAATGAGTATGTTCCTTTGTAAATGTATATTTGGAGATTTTATGTCTATCATGTGTTTGATAAAATGTCAAAGTGACTATAAGTATTTAAATGATAAATTGTAGAAAGAGTTATTGATTTTTTAAGTATGAAAAGGGTGGTATTGATCTATATAATTTCTCAATCATTTAATTTGTTAAATTTGCTACAAATTATATTTTTGGTGTGTATGTGAGTTACTTTAAAAATGTGTTATGTTGGAAATAGAAATGTGAGATTTTGTAAAACTATGTATTTTTTTAAAAGTGTCGAAGTTGTAGTTGATGTTAGGAATGGAAAGTGATCATGAAATTATGGTTTAAAATTTGTATGCTAGGTACCGACAGCCAGAGGATTAGTAGACAATTGGGGCCCTTATAGGGGGTTACCAAGCCGACTACTAATCCTAAAGGGTATTGGTGATGGTAATAGTTTTCGGTGACAGTCTATGTGGCATCACAAATTGTGTCTTACACATCCCTTGAAAAGCAAGAAGAGCGATGAGACCTTAAGGTACAAGACCCAAAAAATTCCTCGAGGATGGTTCATTCATGAACCAGAGGTGGTTTGATAATATTTGTATGTATTGATAGCATACATAGATTTTGGGTGCCAAAAAACCAATAAACAAATATTCCAACAAACCACTTGAGTGGGGTGAGGTAAGGTGAGGTTGAGGCGAAAGCACGTAGAGTTAATATTTTTAAAAAATACTCTGAAAAAAACAAATTCATGAAACTATGTTCAAAATAAGAAATGATTACTTTACCAAATTTGTTATACATATACTTATATAAAGATTTCTTACTTCGTACTTTATAAAATCAATGGTGTTGCATTATGTTTTAAGATGAAAGGTTTTATAGTGTTACTTTGAGATTTGTTTTCGATGTCGTAAATTCATTGATCTTTCACTTATGTATTTCAAATGATAGTACGTAATGTACTTTTAAAAATGTTTACTACTTATCGTTTATCTAGACTTATTAATTATTTTATTATCTATCATTATAATTGTGAACTGTTGGTATTTAAAATCTTGTATATCTTTGAGAAAAAGATTATTCTATTGAGTGTGTGATTGCTCACCTCTATCATTTAACATTTTCAGTTATGGGTATATGTTGGTGGACTGCACAATGGGAGTATCTAAGCAGAAGATAGTTGTTATGATTTTTATATATTTAGTTAGAGTATGCAAAAAATAATGTACGATGATGTATATTATTAAAGATTTGTAAATGATTTATATCTTAGTTAATTTGAGGGAATATGTATAGATTGAGACCTTTTAAATAGTTTACATATAAAAATTTTAAATATTCTAAAAATTATGTTCATGACGAAGAATTTTTGATAATTAGATTATAACCTAGGTTTAGGAGGACTTCGTGGGCCTCCATTTACCAGCCTGATATTGAACGATAATAACTTATTTGTGGATGTCATGAGAATGGGTGTATATGGTTGATATGATGAGAATGGCTAGTTAGTAATAATTATTATGTTTAATGCTCTCACATGTAACTCTCTCTAATTATCTGAATGCCTGATTTTCAAAAGAAACTCTGTCGGAATTTTCTAAAAAAAAATTATTTATTTAAACTAAAGGATATTTTTATAGATGATTTTACAACAAATCAAACATTTCTTTTGCAATAAACAAAGTTTTTTTTTTAGTCACGTTTTTATGAAATTTTGGGGCGACAAGAATTCTAATTACCTCAATAACAAGTAAAAATAATCGGTAATAGAGTCTTCAAAATAATCATTTCGTTGGTGGTAATGATTGCATGTTGGATCAAGTTGCATGAAAATTCTCATAAGAGACAAGTATCTTGTTGAAGATGACATATTACTGCTTATAAATTTATTATCAAAGTAAACGTTAGACATGCATTGATGTGATCTCTATCTAGGGAAGGATAAACAATGTACATCCATATTGCATTCTCGATCTCAACAATTATAGCAATAATTAGTAGATACACCACCTCTAAAACCTAAAGATATCATATCATGTTTGGTTTCAACATAACAATAATAAAATACTTATTAGATTACACTTTGAGAATACTAACCTTATTGCACCCTTATCCAACTTTAGTTCTTTCACCATTTGATACTTCCTACTCATTAAAGCAGCCCTTCCTGTAACGCTCTAGTTTTTGTAATACATTATCTAATAAATTACTTGACCAATCCTACAAAATATTTCCAATTACATGGTACAAAGCTCTAATTACCTCAATAAAAATTAAATTGATAATCAAATCTCCAAATACAAATACATTTTCAAATTTATATATTACAAAATTTATATCATCTTCAATTTTAACATTTATTTTATATAAAAAAATTGGATGATACAATCTACCCCCTTAAAAAGAATTTCGTCATCGAAATTCATAGTTGATAAACTAATTACTTTTCTTGTGCACTCTAATATCATAATTGCCTTATACATTCTAAAAATGAAAACTTAATTGATTCATTCCTCAGAGTACTCATGTAATAGCTAAAACCTAAGCTCTAATATCACTCTATAACTCCCCGATTTTTTGGATACATGATTTGATAAATTGATTAATAAAATTCCATAAAATATCTCCAAATACACATATTAGAATTTTAATTACCTCAATAACAAGTAAAAATAATCGGTAATAGAGTCTTCAAAATATAAAAATGAATCTCCTCAATTTACATAATACAAAATTTATGTCATTTCCAATTTTTCAAATGCTCCAATCATGAACTCTGTTCCACAATCCTCCTAAAAAGTTAATTAAGCAGAGAATTATACAATATAATAGAAAATAACATGCTCAACGATAACAAGTACAAATGATCGATACCAAATAACTCAATCAATACAAAATTACAAAATCATGAATGAAATATGACATATCACAAAAATTAGCTTTCAACATGCATAGCCTCATACTCGGTTCAACTTGGTAACATGACAAATGACACTCGGACATAAATCAAAACTTATATCCATCCATCACACCTAGTAGGGCCAATCTCATCCCGTAAGGCCATAATCATGTTTCACAAAATATGTCTAAAGTGAACTTCTTACATTTACCAATCAATCTCAAATTAATTAGTCCAAAATACAGGTCAGTTCAATAAAACTTACAAAATTTCATCCTAATTAAAAATAGAGAATTGGAATATGAATTTTAAGATAATCAATAAGACACTTTTTGCAAAGAAATTTGAAGAAAGAAGTATATTGTATACTATTTTATACCTCAAACAAAAAAATTATATCAATAAATTTGATCAGCACTATCTTAGGAGCAACATGCACAAATTTGATCTCAATCGAAGTTTATTTCACCATTGATTTTGACGCCTCACAGATGTCTTTTTCTCTCAACGCCCCGACCCAACTCATACAAATCAGAGTGCTAATAGCCTTCACTAGTAATAAATGGTATACTCTTCAAATGATGAGTATGTTTTTACACTACTCTGTATCGCCCTAGTTTTTTTAATATAAATTAATTTATCAAATCAACAAAATATTTTTAATTACACAACTTAGAACCNGATCGATACCAAATAACTCAATCAATACAAAATTACAAAATCATGAATGAAATATGACATATCACAAAAATTAACTTTCAACATGCATAGCCTCATACTCGGTTCAACTTGGTAACATGACAAATGACACTCGGACATAAATCAAAACTTATATCCATCCATCACACCCGGTAGGGCCAATCTCATCCCGTAAGGCCATAATCATGTTTCACAAAATATGTCTAAAGTGAACTTCTTACATTTACCAATCAATCTCAAAATTAATTAGTCCAAAATACAGGTCAGTTCAATAAAACTTACAAAATTTCATCCTAATTAAAAATAGAGAATTGGAATATGAATTTTAAGATAATCAATAAGACACTTTTTGCAAAGAAATTTGAAGAAAGAAGTATATTGTATACTATTTTATACCTCAAACAAAAAAATTATATCAATAAATTTGATCAGCACTATCTTAGGAGCAACATGCACAAATTTGATCTCAATCGAAGTTTATTTCACCATTGATTTTGACGCCTCACAGATGTCTTTTTCTCTCAACGCCCCGACCCAACTCATACAAATCAGAGTGCTAATAGCCTTCACTAGTAATAAATGGTATACTCTTCAAATGATGAGTATGTTTTTACACTACTCTGTATCGCCCTAGTTTTTTTAATATAAATTAATTTATCAAATCAACAAAATATTTTTAATTACACAACTTAGAACCCTAATTATCCCAATAAAATTAAATTGATAATCAAATCTCAAAATATAAAAACATATCCAAATTTACGTATTACAAACTGTATATCATCTCCAATTTTAACATTTATTTTATGAAAAAAATTGGATGTTACACTTCATACTTTGTAAAATCAAGTGAAGAAAAGATAATTTCTACGGCAATATAATACAATGCACAAACAACTCATCTATGCAACATACACAATCAAAATGTCTTCATCTTTGAACTGTAACATCCTACCTTCAGTCTACCCTCTTTCCCCTCACCTGAATCCTCTCCATGTTTGTTATTTAAGTTGTCATTGCCTTTTTCCGGATCTTTATCCTCTCTATCATCTTTAGATTTTCCATCATAAGTTGATATTGTCATAGAAGGTAAGGACAATTTTGTTTGATTTGTAGTTTTCTCTTTTCAATTTCATAGTAAATTATCTCATTCGATAGTATGTTGGTGCCAATGATTTTCAAATTACTCACGATCACATAAAGATTAGGAGAAAAATTCCATTAAGTTACTTCAGAACCGTCTCACGATAATTTCAAATATACCTATTTGTTGTAGTATCAATGTTAATTTANATTTTATACCTCAAACAAAAAAATTATATCAATAAATTTGATCAGCACTATCTTAGGCGCAACATGCACAAATTTGATCTCAATCGAAGTTTATTTCACCATTGATTTTGACGCCTCACGGATGTCTTTTTCTCTCAACGCCCCAACCCAACTCATGCAAATCAGAGTGCTAATAGCCTTCACTAGTAATAAATGGTATACTTTTCAAATGATGAGTATGTTTTTACACTACTCTGTATCGCCCTAGTTTTTTTAATATAAATTAATTTATCAAATCAACAAATATTTTTAATTACACAACTTAGAACCCTAATTATCCCAATAAAATTAAATTGATAATCAAATCTCAAAATATAAAAACATATCCAAATTTACGTATTACAAACTGTATATCATCTCCAATTTTAACATTTATTTTATGAAAAAAATTGGATGTTACACTTCATACTTTGTAAAATCAAGTGAAGAAAAGATAATTTCTACGGCAATATAATACAATGCACAAACAACTCATCTATGCAACATACACAATCAAAATGTCTTCATCTTTGAACTGTAACATCCTACCTTCAGTCTACCCTCTTTCCCCTCACCTGAATCCTCTCCATGTTTGTTATTTAAGTTGTCATTGCCTTTTTCCGGATCTTTATCCTCTCTATCATCTTTAGATTTTCCATCATAAGTTGATATTGTCATAGAAGGTAAGGACAATTTTGTTTGATTTGTAGTTTTCTCTTTTCAATTTCATAGTAAATTATCTCATTCGATAGTATGTTGGTGCCAATGATTTTCAAATTACTCACGATCACATAAAGATTAGGAGAAAAATTCCATTAAGTTACTTCAGAACCGTCTCACGATAATTTCAAATATACCTATTTGTTGTAGTATCAATGTTAATTTATTTGGAATGATAAATTAATAATAAAGTTTTTATATGCAAGTTTTACTATTACGTCCTTTTGAATTGATATTACGACCAATCCAATTAATGATTCAATTGTGTATTTTATCAATTTTAATTTAAGATGGTGTTTTTTTTATCTTAAACTGCTCTGATTGATGTCAATTGAAATAAAAAGAGCTAGTCTTTGTTGTATAATTTATTTGGTAAATTTGAGTGTTTTTCTCTTGTATGTAAATTTTTAATATAAATTTAATCCTAAAAACAAATATTAAACATACCAATGCATACAAGGAACCTTTTGTGATCCTTGCAGAGTGGCTACCACTACTGTCGTCGCTATTTTTGTTGCTACTTCTACTTCTGTTTGTGCAGCCTCTCCTTCTTCATCTTGTTTTCCTACTAGGATTTAAAAGTCTGATGATAAATTTAAAATCAAAAACAAGTTTTGAGAGCTAATACAAGTAATAAATATATCAAATTGTTCTTTTAGGCCCTTAAATCAACCAACTCAGTCANTCTATGCAACATACACAATCAAAATGTCTTCATCTTTGAACTGTAACATCCTACCTTCAGTCTACCCTCTTTCCCCTCACCTGAATCCTCTCCATGTTTGTTATTTAAGTTGTCATTGCCTTTTTCCGGATCTTTATCCTCTCTATCATCTTCAGATTTTCCATCATAAGTTGATATTGTCATAGAAGGTAAGGACAATTGTGTTTGATTTGTAGTTTTCTCTTTTCAATTTCATAGTAAATTATCTCATTCGGTAGTATGTTGGTGCCAATGATTTTCAAATTACTCACGATCACATAAAGATTAGGAGAAAAGTTCCATTAAGTTACTTCAGAACCGTCTCACGATAATTTCAAATATACCTATTTGTTGTAGTATCAATGTTAATTTATTTGGAATGATAAATTAATAATAAAGTTTTTATATGCAAGTTTTACTATTACGTCCTTTTGAATTGATATTACGACCAATCCAATTAATGATTCAATTGTGTATTTTATCAATTTTAATTTAAGATGGTGTTTTTTTTATCTTAAACTGCTCTGATTGATGTCAATTGAAATAAAAAGAGCTAGTCTTTGTTGTATAATTTATTTGGTAAATTTGAGTGTTTTTCTCTTGTATGTAAATTTTTAATATAAATTTAATCCTAAAAACAAATATTAAACATACCAATGCATACAAGGAACCTTTTGTGATCCTTGCAGAGTGGCTACCACTACTGTCGTCGCTATTTTTGTTGCTACTTCTACTTCTGTTTGTGCAGCCTCTCCTTCTTCATCTTGTTTTCCTACAAGGATTTAAAAGTCTGATGATAAATTTAAAATCAAAAACAAGTTCTGAGAGCTAATACAAGTAATAAATATATCATATTGTTCTTTTAGGCCCTTAAATCAACCAACTCAGTCTTACATTTCTTGAAGTCTTCAATCAAGGAAACGTTATCGAGCCATTGAAACATAAAATTAATTGAGTTTTCAAAAAAAAAAAAAAGAATAAAAACGAAGATAAACTTCTTCATATTTCGCTTTCAAAAGATTCTAGAGAGCCATGGGCATCAGCGAAGCCAAAAAATCGTGTCAGTGTGGGCATGAATATTTTAACAAACTAATTTTTTATTCTTACAATCTATAGAAATAGGATAATAATTTATATTTAATTATATCTTATTTAATACTTAAAATTTCATTAAAACCAATAGACCAAAAATTGGTAACCCTAGTATATACAAATGACAACAAAAAAAAAGACTTATTATATCCTTTTATAAAATATAGGCTAATTAAAATTATTTAAAATTGACTCTGGTGAATTTTTATCCTTGAAAATCATTGCATAACAACTTTATTATTCTTTATATACACAATCATGTTATCACTTCGGTATTTATCACTCATTCGACTATGCAGTTCAATCTGCACTCTATAAGTTCTACCATAATTAGCAAAATAAATGTCAAAATTAGAAATAAAGTAGCTAAAATATATGTCATGTCTTTTCTAGTATTGCGAAGTATAAATTGATTCTAGTATATTCAAAATTTATCTAAATCGGTACATTACATGTCCATAATATGTCAAAAAAAAAAATCATATTCATTTGATATAAGTGTATTAATTTAAATTGATATGCCAAAAAAATAGGGTGGGCATAATTAAAAATATTGAAAAAATACTTAAAATACATATAGGTAATATTGAGGAAAAAAATTTTGAGGGTGGGCATGTCTCCTCCCCCCGCCCCCAGGTGCATATGCTGGCTCTGCCCATGGCCATGGGTAGGGCTACGTTAGTCTGCCTACCCTAATTTTTTTTTCCAAAAATTACCTACATATAATTTTAGAATTTTTTTGTATATTTTGATTTGTCCATCCTATATTATTTGTTTTCATATTATTTGGTATAGATATCTAAATGACTATAAATTTTTTGACACGCTTCAAATACGTTACGAACACATCTAAATAAATTTTGGACATATATTATTGATATTTTATAAAATTAAGATTATTGTGTAATAAAATAAAAGATCATATTATAGTCTATAAAATAATCACGAGTAACAATTTGCAGTTACAAAATCATTTGGATTTTTTTTTAAAATGAAGTCAAATGGAATATGGTTAGTTGACACGATTATTCTCATTTGACCAAAAGCAGCAACCAATAAATAAGAGAGACAAAGTAACCAATGACTCTGTAACTTCCTATTATTGTGCGACACTTTGATAATTATATTGTCCTCTAGAGAGATGCAACTTGCCTTAATTTGAGGTCTGGATAATCGACAACAACACTATCATACTAGATTGGTCTTACCACTTTTTGATCTCCTCAACAACTATATCAAAGATGTATATTTTAGCATTAATTACAAAATATGTAATATATCTATTGATTTATTTACTTGTGGCTTTGTCATTAATTTTACTAGTTACATCTGCTATTGTAGGGAGATAATTTTGAACTATAACAAGTGTGAAAACTCGATTTTGTAACCGAATGGGTAATAATTAAGAGGCTGATAATATGATTTTAACATGTGAAAATTGGTTGAAATTATAAATGATTGTAATTATATAAAGAATTGTAAATAATCTTGTTTTCTATTTTTTGCTTGTATAAACTATGCATAACAGTTTTTTGTTTGGAGAAATTTTAAATGTCAAATGTGATGTATATAATTAGTGTATCATCTTAATTTTACTGAGTAGAAAAAAAATTAAGTGCCCACCCTAAGAAAATTTTCTGGCTACACCCCTGTACATAAACCGAAAGAAGTATAGAAATGTCTAGAGAATGCTCGTGAATTTTAGAGTTTCTTGTATATGTAAATATCTAGATATTTTGGTAGAAAATTCTAGAGGTAGCTTAGATAGTTGACACTTGGAATGATCCTAGTCATTCATTGTAATGCCAAAGCCCTATAAATACCAGTTCAAAAAAAAAAAAAAAACCCTATAAATAAGTGTGAGGTCTCATTTGCACTCACTAAATCTCAAGTTGTATATTCTTTTTTGTCATACACTTCTACATTCTCTCAAAACTCTTTTGTTCTCGCTCCTTGTGTTTTTCTAGCAATTCGAGCTTAGCTAGGTTGGAAGGCTTACTCAACACTTTCAAGAGAGTTAGAGAGTTTGTTATTGTCTAAGTGTTGCACGAGAGCTTGGAAAGTGCAAGCCTATAAGCGTCTTAGACAAAGGTTAAATGTTTGAATTTTCATAACCTCTCAGCAATTTCTCATCTTATTGTCATATAGCTTTTTCAACTTCAAACACCTCGTTCAACGATCCCTAAAGGGAAGTTAACTGCAAAAGTCTTGCCTATATTTCAATTTGTGAAATAATGACTCTAAGCTCAGAAAACTCTGTGGATTTTCATAGCCTCTTTTCAGTGTTGTCTTCTTTTTGTAAAACAACTTCAACTTCAACTTCAAACAACCATGCCTAAAAGGGAGTTAACTGCAAAAGTCTTGCCTATATTTACACTTTTCGAAACTANGATATGCCAAAAAAATAGGGTGGGCATAATTAAAAATATTGAAAAAATACTTAAAATACATATAGGTAATATTGAGGAAAAAAATTTTGAGGGTGGGCATGTCCCCTCCCCCCCACCCCCAGACGCATATGCTGGCTCTGCCCATGGCCATGGGTAGGGCTACGTTAGTCTGCCTACCCTAATTTTTTTTTCCAAAAATTACCTACATATAATTTTAGAATTTTTTTGTATATTTTGATTTGTCCATCCTATATTATTTGTTTTCATATTATTTGGTATAGATATCTAAATGACTATAAATTTTTTGACACGCTTCAAATACGTTACGAACACATCTAAATAAATTTTGGACATATATTATTGATATTTTATAAAATTAAGATTATTGTGTAATAAAATAAAAGATCATATTATAGTCTATAAAATAATCACGAGTAACAATTTGCAGTTACAAAATCATTTGGATTTTTTTTAAAAATGAAGTCAAATGGAATATGGTTAGTTGACACGATTATTCTCATTTGACCAAAAGCACCAATGACTCTGTAACTTCCTATTATTGTGCGACACTTTGATAATTATATTGTCCTCTAGAGAGATGCAACTTGCCTTAATTTGAGGTCTGGATAATCGACAACAACACTATCATACTAGATTGGTCTTACCACTTTTTGATCTCCTCAACAACTATATCAAAGATGTATATTTTAGCATTAATTACAAAATATGTAATATATCTATTGATTTATTTACTTGTGGCTTTGTCATTAATTTTACTAGTTACATCTGCTATTGTAGGGAGATAATTTTGAACTATAACAAGTGTGAAAACTCGATTTTGTAACCGAATGGGTAATAATTAAGAGGCTGATAATATGATTTTAACATGTGAAAATTGGTTGAAATTATAAATGATTGTAATTATATAAAGAATTGTAAATAATCTTGTTTTCTATTTTTTGCTTGTATAAACTATGCATAACAGTTTTTTGTTTGGAGAAATTTTAAATGTCAAATGTGATGTATATAATTAGTGTATCATCTTAATTTTACTGAGTAGAAAAAAAATTAAGTGCCCACCCTAAGAAAATTTTCTGGCTACACCCCTGTACATAAACCGAAAGAAGTATAGAAATGTCTAGAGAATGCTCGTGAATTTTAGAGTTTCTTGTATATGTAAATATCTAGATATTTTGATAGAAAATTCTAGAGGTAGCTTAGATAGTTGACACTTGGAATGATCCTAGTCATTCATTGTAATGCCAAAGCCCTATAAATACCAGTTCAAAAAAAAAAAAAAAACCCTATAAATAAGTGTGAGGTCTCATTTGCACTCACTAAATCTCAAGTTGTATATTCTTTTTTGTCATACACTTCTACATTCTCTCAAAACTCTTTTGTTCTCGCTCCTTGTGTTTTTCTAGCAATTCGAGCTTAGCTAGGTTGGAAGGCTTACTCAACACTTTCAAGAGAGTTAGAGAGTTTGTTATTGTCTAAGTGTTGCACGAGAGCTTGGAAAGTGCAAGCCTATAAGCGTCTTAGACAAAGGTTAAATGTTTGAATTTTCATAACCTCTCAGCAATTTCTCATCTTATTGTCATATAGCTTTTTCAACTTCAAACACCTCGTTCGACGATCCCTAAAGGGAAGTCAACTGCAAAAGTCTTGCCTATATTTCAATTTGTGAAATAATGACTCTAAGCTCAGAAAACTCTGTGGATTTTCATAGCCTCTTTTCAGTGTTGTCTTCTTTTTGTAAAACAACTTCAACTTCAACTTCAAACAACCATGCCTAAAAGGGAGTTAACTGCAAAAGTCTTGCCTATATTTACACTTTTCGAAACTAGCAATGCGTGCATTGCATGTAAAATAAATTTAAATAATATTATTTTTATAAAAAAATATAAATTTTATGTATAATTAAATTAAATAATAAATTAGGAATCAAATAATTAATTCATATTTAATTATTATTAAATTTAATTATTAATTTATTCTATAAATTTTTAAGTAACTAATATGTCATTTATTTAGGTATTTCTTTGGCACCTTTAAATATTTGTGCATCTAATTATATTATAAATTTTTTATTTTTTATTTTTGTTAAATAGACTAATTAGATCAGTTATAATATTATTATTTTATTGCATATCAAAAAATAAAATATAACATATATTTGACCATAGAATTTAACTTGGTAACTACATGTGTATAATAATTTAACATTTTTTTTTTAACATTACTTCTTCATATAGATATAGATAATAGTAAATAACAGTATAACTAATAAATGAGTTCAAAATAATTTAGAAATCCTTATAAAAAAGTCCAAAACAAGTTGAAAATCAAATAAGTGTGAAAAATAAAATTAGATGCAAATATATAAATGGGTATAATTGATTTTATTATAATAATTAGAGATAAAATAGAAAATCAAAAAATTTTCACAAATACTAACATTTATAAATAGTATACATATAAATATAGATAATGACTCTAAGCTCAGCTAACTCTTCATCCTTCAAAATAATAGCCTTCTTGCAGTTTTAAATTTAAATTCTAAAAAATAAAAAATTAATCAGTAACATTTATTACAGTGACATACCTTAATTGATCATACAAACTGTAACTTTTGCCCGGGTCTTGTGCTTGACTCGAACCATCAGATTATCATTGCTCTCCTTCGGATATCCTACTAGGAAGATCATGAAAGTCACCATCATGTTGCTGCCTCTCAACTTGATCTCCATCATATATATCGTCGGCAAGATGATCAAAACCATTGTAAAATGGTGTGCCCGAGTCTTGTGCTTCTCTGGTTGATTCAGCATTACGTTGTTGAACCTCTATGACTGGCACAGGTGGTGGAGATTGATTCCTTTGATGTCGAGCAAATGCACCTCGAATCAAAGCTTTTTGATCTTNCCTCTATGACTGGCACAGGTGGTGGAGATTGATTCCTTTGATGTCGAGCAAATGCACGTCGAATCAAAGCTTTTTAATCTGCTTCACTCTTTACCTTCACTAGTCGTCCTTCAAAGAATTTGTCATTTGCGAGTTCTACTGTATACAAATAATGTGGAAGCCGAAATTAATAATAATGAAGATAAATGAAAAGTTATAAAAAATTAATTCTCAAATTTGCAAGAATATCGAAATATAGTTCTGGGTGACTATTTATCTGCACGATCCTTTTGACCAGTTGAGTAGTTGGCAATATCAAACTTATTGTTTGTCATTACCAAATTGCCTAGGGTCTCCACTCCAGAATAAAATGTCTTTTTTAGTCAGGTTAATCACATTGATTGTCCAATTGTGAAAGTTTCGAAGGACTAGAATATGTTGAGTATCATATTTAGTCACCATCTGACATATCATTTAACTGTTACTGAAAGAGCTTATGCTAATATGTGATACAGTTCCCCAACCACTAGTGTGGAGAGTTAACTGGGACATACATGGGCTATTAATCAAAAAACCTCACGCAGTTAGATCTTATGGTTTTTTTCATGCTTTGAGTACTAAGAAGGAAAATGGAAAACAGACAATGAACAGTTTCTACATTAATTTGAGAAATCTATGACAGAACACAATGATGTTGGCACTTCTAATAGGCTCATTGCTCCTTGTTCAGCAATTTTATGTTTACCACCCCAATTTGCTAACCCAACCTGTTGGTTTGAAGCACTTGTAATCCGCAACCATTGAATTTTTCAATCAAGTTGCCCTGCCATTTCTTTCCTTTGTTTTTTATTTTTTATATTGCGGTCAGACTATTTAGTTATTTCCCTTCTGCTTAACGATGCCCATTATCTTCTTGTGTCTTTTAACCATGTTAGCAATTCCACTTCATTAATTTATGTTTTTCCTTATATTACGGTCAGTCTGTTTAGTTAGTTGTTGTTTTATGCTTGACACTCTCCATTACCTTTGTCAAAAGTTTTAGTAAGCTGTTGTCTGCCCTTCTGACATTCTGTGATACATTGTCTTGAGCCTCAGAAAAAGTGCCCAAGTAGAGTGTTTGAACTAGAATCTCGGCTTGTCCAGCTTTAAGAAGAACTAAAAAAGGTGAAGGACCAACTAAGTTCATCGAAATGAAAGACGCAGGTCCAGTAGGACACCGAAGAGTCAAAAAAGCAGTTTACTTCCATGTCAATAAAACTTGAAGAGTCTCAAAAGCAGCTGCTGAAGCTTTTTGTATTGGACTTTGTGAAGTCTAGTTTGTATGTGGTGATCCGAATAATGACCTGACCCCGAAATAATGTTGCGTGATTTTTAATGAAAAAAATTTTTGAGGCTTAGTGGGCCCAAGCCATAGAGCTCATAGACAAGTCTCGTGTCTCTCAAGGAAAATTTTTTGGGCCTGTTTTGTAATCCAGTGCGTAAGAAATATAAAAATCACTATTTTTGTGATTAGGGTTTGATTGGAACTACATAGCCGCCTCCTATATTCATTCTTCTCTACAGTGAAATCTCTGCAGTTTCGTGAATGTAAGCAAATTGCCGAACCACATAAAATCTGTGTGTCTTCTTTTTTTCTTGTTTCTCATTGTTTTATGTTTTTGATTTGTTCTTCGATTGTGTATGCTTGTTTTAGAGCGTATTAAATCCCAACATTCTGATTCTTGAGAAAGCTTGTTTTAGAGCGTATTAAATCCCAACATTCTGATTCTTGAGAAAGCTCGGGTCCAAGATCTCACGGCATCGAGATCAAGCATGGCAGTCTAAACTCTTCAGGCTGTCTAGAAGCAGCACTCCATGGATTCTGTCCCCTTGAGTTCTTCCATGCATGAGATCCAGAAGCTCAAGAACCAAATAGCCAGGGTGGCCGAATATGACGTTGCTCAGGCTAGGCATGCCGAATCAGCACATGCTTAGATTCAGAGCTTAAGACTGGAACATAAAGAAACACTTGCACTAGTTGATAAACTGAAAACCTTGGTAAGTGATAGAGAAGATCTGAAGCTCAGGCCTTAGAAGAAGTTAGTAAAGCTCAAATGCAGTTAAAAATGATTGATGGTACCCAAAAAATACCTAAGATTGAGCTCGAATATTTACCTCAGACCTTCCCATCTCAGACGCTGAGCCCATCCTGAATGGCCAAGAAACTTGAGGTCAAACCTCCCATTCCTGCACCTCCACAAGGGTAGCACATAAGACAGCTAGCTGACTTCCATCCAAGTGCCACCCAAATAGTAACGANACACTCTCCATTACCTTTGTCAAAAGTTTTAGTAAGCTGTTGTCTGCCCTTCTGACATTCTGTGATACATTGTCTTGAGCCTCAGAAAAAGTGCCCAAGTAGAGTGTTTGAACTAGAATCTCGGCTTGTTCAGCTTTAAGAAGAACTAAAAAAGGTGAAGGACCAACTAAGTTCATCGAAATGGAAGACGCAGGTTCAGTAGGACACCGAAGAGTCAAAAAAGCAGTTTACTTCCATGTCAATAAAACTTGAAGAGTCTCAAAAGCAGCTGCTGAAGCTTTTTGTATTGGACTTTGTGGAGTCTAGTTTGTGTGTGGTGATCCGAATAATGACCTGACCCTGAAATAATGTTACGTGATTTTTAATGAAAATTTTTTTTGAGGTTTAGTGGGCTCAAGCCATAGAGCTCATAAACAAGTCTCGTGTCTCTCAAGGAAAATTTTTTGGGCCTGTTTTGTAATCCAGTGCGTAAGAAATATAAAAATCGCTATTTTTGTGATTAGGGTTTGATTGGAACTACATAGCCGCCTCTTATATTCATTCTTCTCTATAGTGAAATCTCTGCAGTTTCGTGAATGTAAGCAAATTGCCGAACCACATAAAATTTGTGTGTCTTCTTTTTTTCTTGTTTCTCATTGTTTTATGTTTTTGATTTGTTCTTCGATTGTGTATACTTGTTTTAGAGCGTATTAAATCCCAACATTCTGATTCTTGAGAAAGCTTGTTTTAGAGCGTATTAAATCCCAACATTCTGATTCTTGAGAAAGCTCGGGTCCAAGATCTCACGGCATCGAGATCAAGCATGGCAGTCTAAACTCTTCAGGCTGTCTAGAAGCAGCACTCCATGGATTCTGTCCCCTTGAGTTCTTCCATGCATGAGATCCAGAAGCTCAAGAACCAAATAGCCAGGGTGGCCGAATATGACGTTGCTCAGGCTAGGCATGCCGAATCAGCACATGCTTAGATTCAGAGCTTAAGACTGGAACATAAAGAAACACTTGCACTAGTTGATAAACTGAAAACCTTGGTAAGTGATAGAGAAGATCTGAAGCTCAGGCCTTAGAAGAAGTTAGTAAAGCTCAAATGCAGTTAAAAATGATTGATGGTACCCAAAAAATACCTAAGATTGAGCTCGAATATTTACCTCAGACCTTCCCATCTCAGACGCTGAGCCCATCCTGAATGGCCAAGAAACTTGAGGTCAAACCTCCCATTCCTGCACCTCCACAAGGGTAGCACATAAGACAGCTAGCTGACTTCCATCCAAGTGCCACCCAAATAGTAACGACAGTAATAANGACCTTCCCATCTCAGACGCTGAGCCCATCCTGAATGGCCAAGAAACTTGAGGTCAAACCTCCCATTCCTGCACCTCCACAAGGGTAGCACATAAGACAGCTAGCTGACTTCCATCCAAGCGCCACCCAAATAGTAACAACAGTAATAGGCGTATATCTAGGCAAAAGAGTCGCAACAACTCCAATACCCTCCACAGCTATTGCATGATAGTAGTAACCATTACAAGGAGGAGGCAAGGATCACGCTAGAGATCAGGCGAAGTCTAAGATCAGCTTTAAATAAGAGGCATAATCCTAAAGAGCAAGACACATAAAAAAAAACAATTGTAGCCTAAGCAAATACCCCATGTAACTCCCCTCTTTATAATATAATTTCCACGAGCAAGAGACTTCTTTGAAAGTGAATTAGCCGATAAGTTCTCGAGCTGGTGAACTACTATAAATTCTCTGTTTAATAATTTCTTTTCTCCTATTCAACTCTTAAGAGAGCCTAGGAGCTGAGTCATTCAGTGATTCTTAATCCCCAAATTCTACTCTATTGTGCTATACACATCATCAATGACAAACATAACGGGGGAGATCATCTGGTTAGAAGGCCTTAGACACTACAAGAAATATCAAAAAAGCCGGCGGGTAATTATTGGCCCGTGGACAAAACACCGTTCAATACCAGCGTTTATCCATAAACGCCACAAAATTTCTAATAAAAAGTAATGGAAATCCGTTTTTGTTTCACTTCCCAGACTTTATTTTTTTTTTGGTCAACACTTCCCAGGCTTGACGTAAGTATTTTTCTCCCAAATTCTCTTTGTCACCGCGTCCTCTCTCTCTCTTTTGGCTTCTTGAGTTCGACTAAGAAGAGTGGGCTGCTAATGATTGGTGATTTTTGAATTTTAGCCTTGCAATTCCTTCATATCTCTATAATTTGGGAGGTTTTTTGCATGGAAAAGTATGAGAAAATCGGTTCAAGTATGAGAAAATGGAGGATCAGGCTATTCTCGAAACCTCCAATCCCTACACTGCCTTCAATTGCGAATTCTGGATCAATGAAAGTGAAAAAAGACGATGCACATCAAATTTGGTGGAGAAAGGGAACTCGATCGGGTTTGGTGTGTTTGGTACAGTTTATATGGGAATGAATCTTGATTCCGGAGGCTACTTGTTGTTGAAGAGGTAAAATTTGATTCTTTTGTAGATTTTTTGGAATTTTTTCTGCTACTATTTTTTCAATTTTTGTTTTTATTTCCTCGTTTGATTTGATTTTTTGGTGTTTAATTTAGTTAAATCTTATAAAGCAGCTTTACCATGCAAATTCACCACATAATTTTCACTTTCTCCTTTGGTTTTCAATTCTTGTGGCTTGATTTTCAGACAAAATGTCGTTTTGCCCGAATTACTGGTAAATTTTTACTCATGTATATGATTTATACAAAATTCATTTTAATCCTAGTGGTGTGAATATAAGTATAGATTGAATTGGGTTCATTTATGAGTTGAAAATTTTCACTTGATTATTATGAATGATTGTGCTTCAACCATTCATTATGCCTAGATTTTGCTTCTTTGTATTGTAATTTTTTCTTTACTGGCCATTTTCTAGGTGTTGAGAGTGTTGAAGTGGACTTGAGCATTCAAGTAGTTACGGTTCTTGGTTCTTCGCCTGTAAAGAGCATGTTTGAAGCTTTGGAGCAAATCGGCCAAAAAAACCCAATTGATTCTAATGTTGCAAGATCGAAGGGAAATCAGAGTTTTGACAGAATTTTGTCATTAGTTGATTCTTTTAATTTTCCTTATTTTTTCCCTTGCACATGGTAGAGTACATTTTATTCTTTGAAAGAAGTTTTCCTTGTACATGGTAGACTATAATCATTGTGAAAGCTGTGAAGGTTGGTGTTACTGAGGTAAAAATCCTGGACAACGTGTGCAAATGTGATGCTAGTTCTCCGAACAAATAAAGATAGTGTCATCGCTAAGATAGAGGTAGACATTGAAAAACTCAAAAACTTCCTTTATATACAATTGATTAAGATCATTCTTCAATTTCCAAGAACACCAAACCTGCAAGCACGCATCATTTACATTGTATAAAACATATAACTTCAGACACTGCTGCTTATATTTTCTGCAAGTAAGAAGCTCAATGATCCAGCACCAACATCACCCAACAAAGTTTTATCCAACAAGTCAAGAACGAAGGGTTTGAGCAGAAACTTAGCAAGAAAAGAGTTTCAATTTGAGTTGGAGGTCAAAGATGGATCTTCGACAACAATGTTTTGTCCCCTGTTAAGGTTTTTGTTTAATGTTGTTGAGCCGCCCCAGCTAAAACGACCAATGATGATTCCTTTCTCTTAGATTACTTTCATCTTCCTTTGAGAGTCTGGTTAATGAATTGATGCAAAATGAGAATAAATGAAGAGACACACTTGTGGAATGGAAGAGAAAACAAAAGGTCACTGATTGTAGATTTTAAAGTAAGTATATAGAAAAAACTGATATCGTAATTATTCATTATGATATTAAAATGCTAGTAACCCAATAGTATTTATCTAAAACTTAAATAACAGCCAACAATAAAATAATTATGATGTAACAATGTTATTAATTATAGAAAAGTAAGATAGACATTAGTTAGTTTGTTAAGGTTATTTTGGTCTAACAAATGTGGTTCACTTTTCTTGACATTTTGATCTAGTTGGTGCATACATACGTTGCACATGAACTATTTTAAAATAAATTCTATATTGCACCTAAGTAAACATTGACAATTAAACAATGGAATGAGCCAACAGTTAACCAACTCCTGTGAGTCTATCACATCTAAATGGTTTGTGTTCCACAATTTCACCACCTTCTCATTCTATTGTTGCCAGAGTACATATCCTCGTCGAAAAAAGTGTAATATTAGGTGTTAAAGACCACATGTTTTATGATAAAATATGAAGATTTTTGTGGTTGCTTTGTTTTTTCATGCATTCTGTTAAACAAGTAACAACTATGATGCTATATTTTCCTTGGATTTTTTTTTCCTAAATTTTATTTGCAATCTAGCATCTTGACACAAAGTACAATCAAAGCAGACGACTTTGATGAGTTGGATTAAAAAAGAGGAAAAAATCAATGCCAAACCTAGTGTCTTAGAATACAAGACAACTTATAATTCCCCAAGTCCTCTACATTATACTCAAATGAGTGTGTATATGATTTTCAATGAAAATGCAGCCAATCATGAAGAATGAAAAGGGGGGGGGGGGGGGGGGAGGAGAGAGAGGGAGTAGGAAGTTTTTTAAGTCGAAAATAATTAAACTGTCAATCAAATTAAACTCAGTATTTTTTACATCCTACATTGTGTATTGAACACAAATAGTATATCTTGTGCCAAATGGATAACCTATAGTCGAAAAAAAATACAAAAATGAAGTNTTAAACTGTCAATCAAATTAAACTCAGTATTTTTTACATCCTACATTGTGTATTGAATACAAATAGTATATCTTGTGCCAAATGGATAACCTATAGTCGAAAAAAAATACAAAAATGAAGTACAACATGAAAAATAGCTTATAAAACTCTCTGATATTTAACCTAAACATAAACTAATAAACGAATTCACGAAGCAATTTATGGTTTTTAGTTTAAAACAAAAGAAAATTAAATAACCCAGGGTTTGATAGTCACTGTGGTCCAAAAAAGCAACATTTGAAGCAACCACTTGTGATCGCAACATTGCTTGACTGCAAACACCCCACACCATATTACACTGCACACACGAAAAACTACACAACAGGATACCATAAGAAATTTTAGATAAAAGGCTTCTAAATGTACAAACACTACAACAAAATGATGGTTCCTTACCATACTATAAGTGCTTTGCAAAAGTTTGTGTTATCAACCATTGATTGCTAAATGTTTGACAACAGGAAAGGCCAAGAATAGCAAAAAAATGTTCAAGAACCTCAAAGAAAATACATAAATAAAATCAATATGGTTAGAATGTCAGAAGTCATTATAACAAACCTCAAAGCAATTAGTCGTTCAATTAAAAAGTCATTCGATAGAGTTGAAAATCACCTTCTTTCTTTACCTTCAATCTTACAATAGGGAAAATAGATGGGGATTGAGCACATTAAAAGGTAGAGATAAAGGCAATTACTTTGTAATTATTCAAATTCCCAAAAAAGATGTATCGTTAAAGATGTCATCTTGGTTTTTCTCCACACTTGATTTCCCGATGTAGTTACGTACATTACCTTTGGCCTTTCCTCATTCAAGTCTTCGTGAGTGTTGATTTTGCATGCTCCCTCTCTTAGTGTTCCGCCCAAAGACATTCCACAATAATAACTAAAAATATTAGCGGTTGAATCTCAATGCCAGTGACGATTTGTTATTTATAACCAAGAGGAAGAAAAACATAGTAGACGAAAGAGACTAAAAAAACTTAATTGATAAAACGATCAGTGGATCATGGATGTCAACAACGTTGACAGGGAGAAGTGAATAGGGGCCGTGTGCTTTGTAGCAAGAAGAAGAACGAAAGAGAAGACGAAATAAAAGAGAGGAAGGGAGAGAAAAGATAGCTTTTCAGTTGGTTGAGTAGTGCAAAAGAAAATAGGAAATGAAGAGGCATATTAGGTGGAGTTTGTTCATAGAGTTTTATTTAACAATTTTGTTTATATATTTAATGCATCTAATGATGTCAATAATTAATGTTGGAATAACAAAAGTTCAAATAGTTACAGAGTAGCTTTAGTGCCTGAAAACTATTGAGATGATTTTCGGTTAAATTCATAACATGATCTAAAGTTCACTTTATAACTTTATGCCAAGGAAGATTGGTTAAGAAATTAATTTTTTTATTAAGATTATTGTAGTCAATTAAAATCAGATTTAGATCATATTTATAAAGAAGATAATCAAAAGGCAAAAAATGAATTTATTAATTAAATTAATGCAACCAATAAATAAACAAAGATAAAATAGATATTATAGAATTATTAAAGGGCAAATAAGAAAATTAAATTTTTTTCTCCTTAAGCCACTTTTAGAAGCAGTATAGTATATAGTATATATATAGATAAGTGATATATCACGTCATTGTTGGATTAAGTGATGCATATTAGCCCCTTTTGTCAGATTTTATTTTAATTGGTTAGTTACACTGTTTTGATGTATTTAATTGGTTGATGACACCTCGTAATCATCGGATTAAGTAAGGGTACTAGTTTTGTTGTTAAATTGTAATTAATTAATGATACCATGTTATCATTGGACTGAGCGAGGTAAGAGTGTTAATCGAGATGAGTTACTCGGATTCAACTCTGATTTGACTCGGCTCGGATTCTAAACGAATTGTGCGCAAAGCTCAGCTTGTTTATATATAAAATAGTTGAGTTAGTCGGACTCGACTCAGATTTGGTCCGGATTCAAGCTCGACTCGAGTTCTAAACAAGTCGAGCTTAAACAATTTTTAGACTTGTTCAGAAAAATGAGCTCGACAGGTTTAAACTCAAGCTCGTAAAAGTTGGCTCGATTAATATCCCTAAGGTAAGGTAATGATAATCATATTTTGTTGGATTCTAATTGGACAATGATACCACACTAGTGGCAAAAAAATAGGGATCTTTCTTTCTATAAATACCGGTGAGATCGAATGGTTCCAATGCAACTAACTCGTCATCGAATATTTCTTTCATATAAAGACAATGGGTGGCTCCTCCTCCTCCCCCTCCTCCCCTTCAAAAGTGTCTATAATCTTCGTAGCACTCTTTCTCATGCACTTATACAAAGTGTACCCCCTTGGCCCTCCATGGACAGTGATGTCAGTGAATGCATGAAGACTCTCCATGTTTGGCATAGAGAAAAAGGACTTGGCTCTAATATCACCGACTCACTGAGACCCTGTGTAAACGTGTGATGGAGGAGTGCAAGTTCCAAGCGCATCTGAAGAGTAAAACGTAATCAAATGAATCGATGCCAAATTGGCTTTCTTAGAACCTAAAGACAATACTAATCTCGAATGCTTTAGTTATTATTTTTCTCGAATAAACAAGGGTGGTGTTCGTTTTATGGCCAAAACTTTTTATTTATTTATTTCCAATTAGTCTCATGATACTAGTAGGTAATGTAAGAATGGTTGATTCGAATACCTTTTTTTAGATGTCTCTAGTACATTGGGCTCGTTGGTTGACTGTTATTACCTACATCAACATGGTTCCTCCGATAAATACACTCGAGTCTTTGATTGTTCCAATTCCAAAGCCGGGGATTTGTATGCTTCCACAGCTTTACAAGAAAAGAATCAATAGCTGGCGTTTCCCAAACGCCATTAACAACCAAAAAACCGCCGGAAAACTCAATCACCGGCGTTTCAGACAAGAGTCATCTATACCGCCGTCGGGAAATTTCTCGGCATTTGGGCAAACGGCGGAAATTGTAAAATGACATTTTTTAAACGCCAACCTTTCGGCGACCCGAATCATCCAATTGCCGGCATCCTTGAAGTAAAGAGCGGCATAATCAATAGCTCCACCAATCTCATCTTCAGCAGTCCACATCCAATTAGGAATCCATTAGCGAGCAACACGATTCTGACTTTCCTGGCCCCCGAATTTTAAAAAGGCCTCGTCATTTTAAGTACATTATTAACTCAAAAAAAAATTAATTTCTTTAAATTTTAAACACTACAATAAAGGCCCCAAAAAATTAAGTATAATCAAAATTATTATTGTAATAATTTGGATCCATAATCCAATTTATTACATTAGAAACCTAAAAAATAAATAAATAAATAAATAATAATAAAATACTCAAAAATCAAGTCAAATTTATCCTTACCCATTCTCTCTCTATAAAAATAAGCAAAAAATACTAAAAAAAAAAAAGTTAAAATTAAACACTCTTTTGGTAAAAAATAAAATTAAAATTAAAATATTTTTTTCAACAACACTAACACGTCTTTTTTCTGTCTCTCTGTCACATAATAAATTAAAAATAAATTAATTTTTTTAAAAATTAATACTAAAAATAAATTAATTTTTTTAAAAATTAATACTAAAAATAAATTTATTTTTTTTAAATTAATATTAAAAATAAATAGGCCCTCATTTAGTGTTTTTGTTTTAGGCTTCAAATTTCCTTGAGCCGCCCTTGGTTTTAGCTTTCTACCATTTCTCATCTTCAACCTGATTGATATAATTACTTTTTTATAATAGTAAATATATATTCTCTTTTTCTTTTTTTTTTTGTTAGGATCACCATATTTGCAGCGCACATCCTTGAAAAGGATTTTCCTCTACTCCAATAAGCCCAGCTTGGAGTGTCTTAAAATTGACTTGAGTGAAGTTATAGATGCGTAAATACATGTTTCTTATGGTTTTCATCTAAATTCTTTAGAGGATTTGTGTTATTTTTACCCCTATAAGAGGTGTGGGCACTCTTATTAAAATTTTCGTGAAATTTCAAGGAAGAATCATAAAATCCCTATAATAGTTGACTTGGTTTTATTGTGTATTTCTAATTAAAATCGTTCCTTTGGCGGGTAAATGGATTTGTGGATGTGATTAACACCAAAAACTATTATGTTTCCCTTATTCATCATAATTATTCATTTTCTTAGTAGGCTGAGAAATTTTGGTTACACATAAGCCTCTTGGCATCACGAGCTTGTTAGGCTATGCAAATATAATCATGGCCATAATTTGTTAGCATGCGTCATAGTGTCTATTGAGCCATTGTCGAATGCTTTTGAAACTAGGCCACTGAATCTATTTTTTCATTTTGTGAATTAATAAACCATAAAGTAGGTCATTTTTTTAAACAAAATAAAGTAGGTCATTGAATATATAAAAAAATATATCTAGGTAAGAGAAATCTATCTTTATTGTCTATGTCTTTATTTTTTTTATTTTTTTGTTATAATATGATAGTATATCACATAACTTCAGTAAACAACATTACATAAAGATAGTTATACAATAACATACTTCCATCATATTAGCTAGAAGCTTCATTTTGTTACATTCCAAAAATTATGTTTGATACCTTTGAAAACATTATTTAGAAGTTGGACTGTAATTCTATATCTTGATTCATAAGCATATATTTGATAACATAATTGTTATATAATTTCACCAAAGTTAAAAATATAAAAATAAAATTATAATTTGAAATGTCTCATGTGCAACGCACATATGCAATAACTACTATAATTAAAAAACAACAAATGTTGTATCTCCAACCAATTAAAATCCAACAAATAGGACAAACATACCTCACTAAATCCAACAATGATGTGGTATGGTATAATCAATTAATTAAAATTAAACAAACGTGCTATCACCAATCAAATAAAATCCAATGATGACGTGGTGTGAACATTTTTGTTGAGTGATTTTTTTTTTTTTTTTGTTATAAGGTGTTCAAATTTGCGTCGACTATTCTTTCAAATTCAACGACCGACTACCATAACTTAAACTAGTATAAAGCATGTCCCCGAATAGGCAAATTTTGATTGAACTTTTTGTTCACGTGTATCTATCTATGTATGACTCGCTGGATTGATACCATGCTCTTATCATATTATCTTGAATATCCATAAGCCCATAACTTGTCCCTTCTCTCTCATTCTCCCTCTATCCCACTGTTTTCTTATTATTTAAAAAGATAGATAGTAAAATAATATTAAATTAGAAAATGGAAAAAAAAAATTATGTAATTAAATTTTAGAAAATAGTAGACACTTAGTGGCAGAATTGAGGGGATATTAAAAAAGACACATGATAAAATGTGACAGGAGGAAGTCTTAATATGATAATTAAAAAAATTAAAACTCTAAAAAATTAGAAAAAATAATGGAGGAAGACTTTTCAAGCATTCTACCCTCTAATATGTCTGTTTATATGCATAGATAGGTGTTATTTGGATCTAAAGTGAGAATCTAATTTAGAGATATAATTAATTACGGCGGTTGAATTGAAAGTATGTTGCATTCAACCTTGAAACTTACAATTAATTTATAATTGCAATGAATTCCGTCTAGTTATTGTTTTTTTTATTAAAAAAATAATTGTGTACACATTAGGCTGATAATCGAACCAAGTTCTAAAAACTCGAGCCGAACCTGTCAAGCTCGTTTTCTTTAAAAAATCTAAAAAATTGTTCAACTTCAGCTCGTTTAAAAAATAAGGCGAGCAAAATTCGAGTAATTCAACTATTTTATATATGAACAAATAGAATTTTGAGAGCTCAACCCGAGTCTTTTAGGCCCGTTTTTTAAACGAGTCTAAAAAATTGTTTAAGCACAACTTATTTCGAATCGAATCTTATTGGAGTTGAGCTCAAACCGAATTCCCGTAGCTTGACTCAAGACCACCAACTATTAATTATAGGGAAATTAGAAGGGGTACACCAAATTAGACTTAATTGTAAAAAAAGTACACAGAAAAAAAATGTTGGGTAATTAAGTCTTTAATTTTGATACTTATTTGTATCTAAGTACATTATTTGAATTTTACTGATTTTTTTGTGACATTTTTGTCCTTCATTGATCTATGTGTATTTTCTTTGAAAAGTGATGCATTAAACATCTCTTAGTTTTATGGAAAAACTTTAATATTCCATAATTCATGCGAATTTTTTTTGGAAAGTTATTTTGTTTTCAAATTATATTTAATACACCTTGATTCATGCATTTTTTTTTAAAAAGTGATTTTATTTTTAAATTAATTTAATATCCGAATAGTGTAAATCTCTTATCTAAATTTTGAATTATCTTTAATGGACCTTGATTCATGCATTTTTTTTTTGTGGAAAGTGACTTTATTTTTAAATTATATTTAATGCACCTTGATTCATCTATTTTTTTTTTTTGAAAAATGGATTTATTTTTAAATTAATTTAATATTCAAATAGTGTAATAGGTGTAATAATAATAGTGTAACAATAATAGTGTAACAAGCTATTTACATAAAATATTGTACTATTACATTTTGTCAAATACATAATTTCATTCAAAATAGTCTATCTCCATTTTGAATTTGTTACCACATGCAAAAAATTATTGAACATTATTTTTTTTATAATGTATTGTTATATTGTTTTTGTTACACTATTATGAAGTTCGGATATTAACAAATTTTGAAATTCAAACAAGTGATATATTCTAAAATAAACACAATATTAAAATTCTTCTATAAAACTATTAGTAGTAAATATTTAATGCATAAATATAATTTGAAAATAAAATCACTTTCCAAAAAAATATACGCATGAATCAACAAAATTTACAGTGTATTGTTACACTATCTTTATTATAGTGTATTTATTATATTGTTTTTGTTACACTATTATGGAATTCGGATATTAACAAATATTGCAATTCAAACAAGTGATATATTTTAAAATAAACGAAATATTAAAATTATCCTATTAAACTACTAGTAGTAAATATTTAATGTATAAATATAATTTGAAAATAAAACCACTTTCCAAGAAAAAATATGCATAAATTCAGGTGCATTAAAGATAATTCAAAATTTAGAGAAGAGATTTAATAAGTATATGTATATACTTGTTACAGTGTATTTGTTGCACTGTTTTTGTCACACTATTATGTAGTTCGAATATTAACAAATTTTAAAATTCAAACAAGTGATATATTCTAAATTAAACGAAATATTAAAATTCTCCTATAAAACTACTAGTAGTAAATATTTAATACATAAATATAATTTGAAAATAAAACTACTTTCCAAAAAAAAAAATACACATGAATTAAAGTGCATTAAAGATAATTCAAAATTTAGATAAGAGATTTAACAATAAGTATATATATATATATATATATATTGTAATAAATACACATGAATCAAGGTGCAGTAAATATAATTCAAAATTTAGATAAGAGATTTAACAACAATAAGTATATATATGTATATATATATATATATATTAACAAATACACATGAATCAAGGTGCATTAAAGATAAGAGATTTTGAATTAAATGACTCCAAAATGAGCATTTACGTCTTTGTATCTCAGTTGTGTATTTTTTTTCAAAATATTTTGTTGTATATACTTTTTATCAAATAAGTTTAATTATGTGTACCGACTTCCAAAAAACCTATTAATTAATAGAGGCTGGGCTTAGATGTTGTTGGACTCTTCTTTCACCCAATGATATTGTCCAAACAGGTCTGGATGATAACATGAATAAAGCCACTCAACTAAATGGGCCTGAGTGACCGTCTTGGAGAAATCCACCCGGCCCAATCTTCAACCACAAATATATATAAACATGCGCTTCAAGGTTAGGGTTTTATTCGGCGGCAGTCTCTTCTTCGTCCTCGGAAACCCTAGTCTTCGTCGAAGCACTTCTTTCATTCACCATGGGGTATGAAAACTCTTGTTGATCTCTTTTTACTTTATCGTCTTTTTTACATAGATACATCTGCATATATGTCTACGTGTTATAATGTTTATGGGTTTATGCCAATTCTTTAGAACATGGAAGTGAAGAATTGCAATTCGAATCTCGCAATTTTTTGCTTTTTGTTTGTAGAAATTGAACATTTGACCTCAAAGCATGCCAGACAATTGCTTTTGGATCAGTTGAATGTTTTTTTTTCCTCTGGTCCCGAATAATGAATAGATCATAGTATACAAATTGTATAGTAATTATTTTTGCTCCGCAATCAAAAACTGAGCTTTTGAAAGGAATCTTAGCGCTAGAAATTTTTGGGTTATCTTCGTAAACATATGCCTTTTTCTGATCCCAAGTATTGAATAGATATTAGGCATTCTCTGAACCTAGCTTTTACTTGCAATGCCGATTCTCCCCCCCCCCCCCCC